>OU015492.1:117758556-117940651 GCA_907164885.2 Dolomedes plantarius
AAAGCTCTTGGTTGTTAGTTTTATGCAGTTTTATTTTATTTTTTTAAAAGTAAATGAACAAATATTTGGACTTAAAAAAAAGCAAAGTAAACCCTTAACTATTATTTTTCACCTATATGAGAACTTTATGTCTCATAATGTCGAAAGTCTGTAATAAATATTAAAATTTCCTTTTCAAGCCTCATTGATAGTAATGAGAAATTATGGCGATGTTAGAAATACTGGCAAATAAGATATTCTTGCTTATTTTGGCTACAGATATTATATGTTTTAAGAATCTCATATTTTCTTAATCTCTTTTAGCCTTTAATATATATATATATATATATATATATATATATATATATATATATATATATATATATATATATATCTAGCTTAGGCACTTGTCGTCAAACATTCGTCTATACTACTCCACAGTTTACTGTCCATTTTTTTATGGGGGCACCATATAGGCGGACAGTCTTACCCCCTATGAAGGGACGACACAAACAGATGCATTTTTGTAGCACAACGCTGGGATTCGATCGGAGCACCCTCAGCACCGAAAACCATCGCACTGTACCACAGGGCCACCACAAGCCCCTTTTAGCCTGTAGTCAGATGGGAATATTGCTCAAATGTCCTGTGTGCAATTGCGGTGGAAACTATAGATACTCTGCACCCTCTTGAGATGTAGTGAATTTCGTCTGAATTCGTCCACGTATTCAGCAGAGTACAGTGAAATGTTCGAAGAATGACAACGTTCTTCATAAAATAAGAATTATTCACACGAACTACATGATAACTAAACAAGAACAACAAATCAAATAAACACATGAACGAACAAAAGATCAAGTTTTTCACACAGAGCTTCATTCCTCTCTTTTAAAAATGTCAGTTCGGCACGTCCGTCGTGACTTTAGGAAGGCGGAGCTCCACGTTGCTTCCGAAATTTGCATTACCGCTTCCCAACATTCGGCCCCACGGGAATGCAAATATACTTTCAATAAAAAATTTCAATCGATCTCCCGACTGATGTTTTGTCAATAAATCTGCTAGATTTACTTTACTTCCAATATGTTTTAAATTAAACTTTTTTTCTTCAATTAATTTTCTGATAAAATGCAATCTAATATCAATATGATTTGTTTTAGCATTCTCTACTCTGTTTTCAAAAAAATAAATAGCAGATTCCTTGTCACAAAATACAGTTGGTTTTAACATAGGAAATAACTTATGTTCGGTTAAAACATTGTTAAACCATAACAATTATTTCACTGTTTCCGTAAGAGACACAAATTCTGCCTCCATGGAACTACTAAATGCAATGCACTTCTGTTTACTTACTTTCCAAGAAAATGGAAGATTACCGTTACAAATTAAATGTCCTCTTCCTGAGTGTCTTTCGGTCAGGTGGGAGCCCCAACGCGCATCTGAGTAGGCTATAAGTTCACAATTCTGTACATTTGATAGATTTAATTTGTAATCACAGGTATTGAAAACATAATTAAGCAAATCAACTAAAATCAGCCAATGCTGATATGTGTAACCATTGCAAAATTGTGACATTGTATTCACGCTGAAAGCTATGTCAGGACGACTTCTTTCAGCCAAAAACGAAAGACATCCGATCAACGATCGATATGGATATTTTCGCATTATTTCATATCCTATAATTTCACTTTCTTTTATTTTTGGAGGTAAAGACCCCAACTTAAAGGGCAAATTAACAAAACTTTTTGGAATATCTTTAAAATCGTTTTTAAGTTTATTAATGTACGTTTTTTGATGTAAAAATACATTATCGTTTTCCTTCTCGAAATGTGCACCTAACATATATTCGATTTTACCTAGTTCAACAATGTCCAATTTTGCTTTTGGGTTTGTAACTGCACTTTTAATGCAATTTTCATTCTTACCAAATACTACAATATCATCTACATACAAAAGTAATACTACTTCATTTTTAAATTTATAAATACAATTACAATATTTTAATTTCTTAAAACCTTCCAATTCTAATACAGTATCCAATTCTATATTCCACATTTTACTGCTTTGATGCAACCCGTAGATACATTTTTGTAGCAAACATACTTTGGATTCATTTCCCTTTTCGATATAACCTGGTGGTTGATGCGTATAAGTTTTCTCGTGCAATTCGCCATAGAAGTATGCTGATTTTACATCTAATTGTACATGCATGCAACCCAGCTATGAGACCAGAATAATAAAAAACAATTTAATTATGGAAAAATTTACAACTGGGGGAAAAAATGTTTGTGTAATCCAATCCAAGTCTCTGTTTAAATCCTTGAGCTACTAGTCTCGCTTTAAATTTTTTCATTCTTAAATTTGAGTCTTTTTTTACAGAATAAACCCATCTACAACCCAAAATCTTAGAATGTTTAGGAGGGTCAACTATCTTCCACACTTTACGTTTGTGCATGGTTTTTATCTCCTCATCCATAGCTTTACGCCAATTATTCTTTTCTTTTGACGTTTGGGATTGTTCGACCGATTCAGGAATTTCAATGTTATGCACTTCATTTTGAGAAAGGTTTACAAAATTAGATTGATCAGACTCCTCAGAATTTTCACTATCTGAATTACTAGATATATCACTTTCTACTTGATGCTTTATTCGTGAAATATGTTTAAAATTAAATAGTTCCGGGTTAAATATTAAATTTTCCTTTTTACAATATCTCGTTACATCATTTATCGACCTTAAACGAGGTTTTTCGTTCGGCAGGTAATAATAAACATCAATACACTTACTTTTTTTCCGTGGTTTTTCGATTCTTGTCCATTTTGAAATGGTTATACTTTCTAGTTTAGACTTCAATTCTGATTCGTTCACAGGATTTACTTCTTTCATTTTAAACGTAGAGTTTTCAACGTATTCCTCTCCTAATAATTTAATACATTCCCCTGATTTTCGACCAAATATACATAAAACTCCGTTTTTAGTTTAGTCTATTTTTACGTGTATGGTTTCAATTACACATTGCTTTCCAGGAAGCCAAATACGATAACCTTTAGTACTTACTGCGTATCCGACTAAGATTCCTATGTCGGCTTTCTTTTGCAGTTTATTTCTTCGTACACTGGGGATATGACAATACGCGAGTTACCCTAAATTTTTAAATGTTTAACGGAGGCCTTCCTACCTGTCCAAATTTCGAATGGTGTTGCATTTTTCGTCAATTGATGTTCACAACGATTACTATGTGAACAAATGCGTGTAAAGCTTCACCCCAAAATCTTAATTGTAATCCAACATCCTGCAGAATTACCCGAATACCTTCTACGATTGTGCGATTAAAACGTTCAGCTACCCCATTCTTTTCCGGAGTAAAAATTTAAGTTCTTTCGGCTTTTATACCCCTTTCTTTAACAAAAGATTCAAGTTCTTTACTGCAAAATTCCATCCCATTATCAGTTCTAACAGATTTTACTTTTCTATTCAACTGATTTTCTGTAAAAGCAAGATATTCTTTAAATCATGTAAAAACATCAAATTCCTTTTCTATAATATATAGAATAGCATATCTAGAGTAATCGTCTATTATAGACAAAATATATGACTTTCCACTTAAGGACTTTAATGGGGATGGTCCCCACACGTCCATATGCACTTTTTCTAAAACATTATTGGTACTTATACTAGCATGAGATTTAAAAGTAGCTCTAGTACATTTTGCAAGATTACAACTTACCCAAGATTCAGGTTTACCTTTTAAATTTTCTAAACCAATTACACTAGAGTTTTTACTCATATTAGTAAGTAAATTAAAATTCACATGTCCAAAACGCCTATGAGCTAATTCAACATTTAACTTTTACCTTTAAAAAATACATTATAGGATTCAAACTGTTTTGCTGGTACACCATACAGAATATAAAATTTATCCACAATAGGAGCAGTTAAAAAATATTCCCCCCTTTCATTATATAAAATCATTTCATTCTCATACCACAGAATTTTATACTTAGCCAAATATATATTAGCTCCACATATTAAATTGCGACGCATGTTAGGTGCGTACAAAACATCTTTTAATTTTAGCTGTACGAAACCAGTTTTGTCCTTCACATAAAAAGTTATATCACCTACCCCAAGTATTTCCGAGGTGTAATTCTTGTCACTTATAAGAGCGTCTGTAGACTCTAGTTCTTGAAAATTCTCGAACCAGTCCCTATACTTGCAAAAATGTGAGGAAGCTGCAGAGTCGATTAACCACTCATCTAACTCCGAACTTGGAATTTCGAAATTTTGGCTTTCATCATCCGGCATGGTATAGGAGTGATTTCGTTGCACTTCAGTGAAGAATCCCCCGTACTGCTTGAGTTTCCTAACTTTTTGGTGGCACTTTTACCTTCTTTTCTGATTTTTCCATGTCGTTTATTTTCTTGAAACAATTTTTCAAGAAATGTCCTCTTTTGTTGCAATAAGAGCAAGTTTTCGCTACATATGACCTCTGGGAACATCCATATTGAGGGCCCATTACGTTTCCACTACGGTGAATGTTTCTTTGCTTCTGTCTGACTTTACTGGAAGCTTGAGTTTTTGTCATGAATGCATCAGATATCACAACAAGTCCTTCATCTTTCTTTTTCTGTTTTATTCTCCCAGATTTACTCACGAGTTGGTTTTCGATATTCGTAAAGTTAACCCGCAAGAACTCGCACCGGATATGACATACCCAATCCATTTTCATTCAACGTTTTTGTTATCTTCTTATCGGATTAGGCAGAAATTTCATGTAGCTGTATTTAAGGTCCCATTCTTTCAGTGGGGTAAAAACTAGTTCTGCTCTAAAAATAGATTTTAAAAAAATATTTTGGAGTGGGTGGGTGGGTGGGGGGAGGGTATGGCATACCCGTGCGAGTTCTCGCGTCAGTCAGATATTTCCCTTTTTCTGTCAGTTTAGTGTATCATGGCGCACTTTTTGAATTACGATGAGGAAATTAAACAATTGCGACACCTATTAGAGACTGTTTCTAATGATGATGAACATTTATCCGAAGATAATGATGCCTCTGAGGATTGAGACTACTGTAGCAATCACGATTATTCTACTGAAATTGAGACAGAAACTGAAGATAAAAGTTCATGGTCAACAGCCGAATTTTATATTGGTAAAGATAAAATTACAAAATGGCTGAAGAAAAAATGCCAGCAAGGAACGAAATTAGAAAGCTTCCAGGTAATACACATTATTCAAGAGATGTCGCTCCTCCCGTAGATATATGGAATGTTTTCTTCGATAGCAGCGTGCTAAATATGATGGTGCCTCAAACAAAAAACACTTATTCAAGCACTTCAATGGAACTGGAAATCACTAATAGTACCGCCTGCAAAAAAACTCAAGACAAAATATAAACGATGTTAAATTTGCCCAAGTAATAAGGACAGAAAAACAAAATTTATGTCCCAAAAATAGGGAAAATGTCTTTGTGTCGAACATCAGTATGTAGTTTGTAAAAATTGTCTATAAAAAATGTGAGTATTATTAAAATTCACTAAAAATCTTTAATTTATTATTTTATGTTCTTAAGTTACGTAAAGTTTGCATATAAACAATATAAATTGATATTTAAATAGCAGAAATGAACTAGGGTATGAGATACCCGGCGCGAGTTCTAGTGTTCAAAATTGGGTGCGAGTGTTCCCGGGTTAAAGTCATTATGTTCTAGACGATACAACAACTGCACTGAGTTCTCGTAGTCGTGCGGCAACTTTCGAATTAATTGAAAACAGACGAGTTGGTTAGGCATATCAAAACCTGCTTCCTGAATTAATAGCTACTTTTCATGCACTCTTACAAAATATTCCGATACTTTCTTCATCATCTTCAAATTTCAGTTCATAAAATTCATCAATTAGACTAGCAAGTCTAGCCCTCGATGTAGGTTCAAAGTTCGTTTTTAAAATCGACCAGGCAACTTTTCCGTCTGTAATGTTCGAAATTAGCGTAACTATCTGACGCTCGACTCCTTGATAAATAGTCGTATACGAACGTTCGTTTAATCGTTTAAGCTCTTGCTTCTCAATTCCGCTTGCAGTTTCGAGTAATGAATTAGTCTCTCCGGAAATATAATCCCAGCAACCTTGGTCAATTAGTAGAACTTTCATGTCAACTTTCCATGTCTGAAAGTTGAAGCCACTGAACTTCGGAAATGTAAATAGCTGGAGTTCCTGATTTCCGTTAGATATGTTGACACGGCCCCAGAATACTTTTCGGATTCAAAGTTCTAACTTTTTCATTCTTCGAAAGACAATGACACCCATAACCTTGTAGTGAATTTCGTCTGTGCATTCGTCCACGTATTCAGCAGAGTACAGTGTAATGTTCGAAGAATGTCAACGTTCTTCATAAAATAAGAATTTATTCACACGAACTGCATGATAACTAAACAAGAACAACGAATCATCAAATAAACACATGAACGAACGAAAGATCAAGCTTTTCACACAGAGCTTCGTTACTCTCTTTTAACAAAGTCAGTTCGGCACGTCAGTCGTGACGTTAGGAAGGCGGAGCTCCACGTTGCTTCTGAAATTTGCATTACCGCTTCCCAACATGAGACGTGGTTGCGCATCGATACTGATGGATGAAAACTAGATATGAATGCAGACCTGGAAATAGTACATATTGTGATTTATTTGCTCATTGAATTCCCCTAGTAATATCTAATACTGCTTTCGATGGTGAGATGGAAGCAATTGGAGTTTCGCTTCAACACTTAGGGCCTGTTCACATAGGAGTCCGTTGCGTTGCGTTAAGGAAAAGATGACGTTGAGACGAAAATAAACCAATCATAGGCGTTAAAAATTTCATTGCTAATCGTTTGGAGGCATATTATTGGTTTATTTTCGTCTCAACGTCATATTTTCCTTAACGCAACGCAACGCAACGGACTCCTATGTGAACAAAAGAGCTGACCTGATGCTTTTTCTCAAGCAGTAATGCTCTCTGATTCTGAATCAGTCATACTAGTATTATAAATTACAGCAGAACCTCC
The DNA here is from genome assembly GCA_907164885.2 of Dolomedes plantarius. Lineage (NCBI taxonomy): Eukaryota > Metazoa > Arthropoda > Arachnida > Araneae > Dolomedidae > Dolomedes > Dolomedes plantarius. Next base: position 117,765,571 of record OU015492.1, read on the forward strand.
ACTTCCAGAGCGATCGTGGAATGTAGATCCATCTCATGACATTTGTCTGAGGGTAAAAAAATAATTTTAATTAAAAGCATTCTATCCTATTTCGGCATTCCGGAAATGAGGCGGAAGGTGCCTTCGCAAAGACAGGTACAAATATTTGTGAAGCTTCTCACAACACAGATACATGTAAATCAGAAGCTTTATTAATTACTCATAAAATTAAAAATGTCCATAAAATCAGTCTTTCAAGCGTCGTTGTTTTGACAAACATAAACATTGCATTCGAAAATAAAAGATAAGAAATTAGAATTAACCTTTTCGAATTTTAAACATCATAAGGTGATATATATATATATATATATATATATATATATATATATATATATATATATATATATATATATATATATATATATATATATATATTGATTCTGTAAGGTGCACCGACTGATTTTGAGTTGAAATTTCTTTTGAAGCAATATACCATGTGTATGGTGTTATAAAACAACAGAACTTCAAAATAAATAGGTGTATGATTTTTTTTTCTTTTAGTGATTTTTTTACGCTGTTTCTACTAAAGTGTGTACAACTTAGACAGGAATTTTTACTTGGAACTATATTAATGTAATTTGATACTTTCATGAGTGTCACTTCCCTTTGCAGTCTCTTTTCAGAAAAATAACACACTTTTTCAGCTTTTGATTATTTTTTCCTAGCTTAAAATTAAATTTAAAAGAAAAGAAATTATATACATATGTCTCGTGACGCCTTTCTGTGTGCTCCAGAAAAATTAAAAACAAAGAATAAATTTTCCTTGGAACTGGAGATATATTGGAGCAAATGCATAGCTAACGCAATAAACATATTAAAAAATGATTTAAAGATATCAAATAAAATTCCAAAGAAAATACACATATATCTGTGATCAGACATGATTTGATTTATATTAGAAATAATAATTAAAAAAAATGCTGGCCGATTCGCCTTTATCGCATTCAAAAAAAGTAATTTTACTATATTTAAAGGGAAATTAAAAAGAACCATATAATTAAAAGTGAATTATTATTGTACTAAAAACTGTTGCATTCACGTAAAAGAAATTTCTAATATGATTCTATACAAAAAAGAGCATTCTCTGAAATCAAATTTTATAATATTTCTAATAAAATTTAGCTCTGTTTGAAAAGTATTACTTAATTTTTTACCTTACATTGCATTTGATACACGTACACGAAATTATGAAAACATATTTAAAAAATTTTTTTTTTCTTTTTTCAAGACTAGATATTTTTTTTCGTCATTTGAATACACAAACAAAACGTATACTTTATGTTTCTCAAAATATTAGACTAAATTCGAATAAGCATATAGTTTTGTACAATTTTAACACAGTAAATCATACAATTACTAATTTCAAGTGTCCGAGGTTGACTAGTGTTAATGCGTTGAATTCCGGCTGCTCCATTCGAATCCAAACAAACGACTTTAAATATTCGTGTACGTAGGCTGGAATAGACAAGTTAAATCCGTAGACTGGAAAGTATCTCTATGAGGTCAGAGGATGGCAGAAGGTATGGGGCATCCAGATGTCGCCCTTGTGGATTCTCGTTTGAAGAGGTTGCTGGCTAAAATGGAAATCCAAATATTGAGGTGCCATTGTAAATCGGACCCGCATTCTTCTGCCAGTTGCCAAGACCTGGTCTGTCATGTTACGGGCCAGGGGACATGAGTTACAACAGCAAAATAACAGTTTTAAGTTGCTGATCCAAAGAATGATATTAATGCAAACTCTCAAAATGTACCACAGTTAAACCTATTACAAGTTCTGAGAAATAAATGGCAATTAATTTGGTACACATTGATCAATTCAAAGAAAAACACCAAAAAACTTCTCATCGTAATTCACATTTTATATCCTTTTCCCATAGTTCGGAAATTCAGTTGGAAATTTCAGAGATGTTGCTCTAGAAGCGATATCCCGTCAATCCAGGCTTTAATACTGCTACCTATACCCACTGCATGATGTTATATTATGACAGAGAATTTAAAGTTTTTATTGATTAATTAAATTCCCAAATTCTAATTTGGAATTACATAATAAAAAAAACATGATTAACTCAGATACTTCTTCAAAGGAATTCAAATCTATAACAAACAGAGTTTCACAAATTAATACACTCGGGATCACGCAATTAGGCAAAATAATCCTTTTTAAAGGTAAAAAACGGTACAATTTCACATGCTGAAGTAGATTACAGATTAACACCAATTTGTGATCCTCTAGATCAGTAGTGTACAAAATGTGAGTCGCAACCCATAGGGTGGGAACTTTGCTGTCTGCACACTTGCGAAAAAAATTGGAAGTGTCGCGGAAAGTCGGAAGTAAATATATATCATAGTGAATTATATAATAAAAAAAATATGATTAACTCAGATACTTGTTCAAAGGAATTGAAATATTTAACAAACAGAGTTTCACAAAATAATAGACTCGGGAGCACTCACTTAGGCAAAATAATATTTTTTAAATGTAAAAAACGGTACACTTTCACATGCTGAAGTATATTACGTACGTATTAACTCCAATGTGTGATCCTCTAGATCAGTGGTGCGCTAAATGTGAGTCGCAACCCACATGATGTGAACTCTAATGTCTGCACACTTGCAAAAAATATTGGAAGTGAACAAAGGAATGGTGAACAAATGGAATATTTAGGTAGAGCGGATACGAGAGGAATCAGCATGGGCGATAAATGAAGTCAATTAATAATATAGTCAAGAGAAACACAAGCGTCATAAACATTGTACAATCAACAACATATAAGGTAAGGAACAGTGTTCGAGAGACAAATCGGGTAACACATATATATCAACAATGAATAAAAAAAATAAAGACTCAATCAGTGTGTAGAGGTGTTCAATGATAATAAAAAATACAAGTAGGTATAAAAAAGTGAGAATGTAATATCGTATAAAGTAAACGAAAATTACAGCACATGTTTATGCAGATCAGCAGCGATGACAAAGCCAACAAAAAAAAATAAAGAGACGAAATATGACGTCGGGTTCACATCATGCGGCAGGCATTGAATCACAAAAGAAAATGGGCACACACAACAGCAAAATAATTGAACGACACATACGAGTAATATGGTAAAAGAAATTGAAACACAAAGAAGGCAAGCAGGAAAGAACTTAAGTCAACAAAAATGATGGAGCAATGATTGTAAAGCGTGCAGTAGACAAAAAAAAAAGAAAATAGCAAAAAATAAATAAAAAAATAAAATCAACAAAAAAAATTGTAAAAGATGCGCGCAATTCGTAAATATCAAGTTAGCATACTAGAAGTCAGTACAAAACAAACGAAGAAAATAAAAAAAAAACGAACGACTACAGCAATGGATAGATACTTATAAATAAATAGATACTTGTAAACAGAGAAACAAATTAAAATTGTTTAGAAATGAATAAATAAAAAATATAAAACGTGGAATATAGTTACATCAGAGATGAACGCCAAGGAACGACAAATGGCTCGTCACAAATTGAGATAATAACAAAGTTGTGCAAGGCGGAAATGAATAAGCGATTTACAGTGTACGACCTGGTTGGGGTGAAAGCGCAGATAATCTTCTATCGTAAACCCGTAAAAATTAAACGGGGGATAGTGTAATTAGTTACGTGGGACAAAACTAGTTGACACAAAGCATTGAAGTCGGTGGACTTAGCGGTGACCGGGTACTATAGAATAAAACGCTGACGCGTAGTCATGGAAACGAGAGAACCGGTCAGCGATTACCAGCTGATCAGCATAAACTAGCGTTGTTTGCTATTCAGTCGTAGCATGTTATAGAAAAGTTAAGAGATTAGTGTATATATATATATATTGAAAGATAGTAGATAATTAATAGTGTATTAAAATAGGCATAGTTGATTTTAATATGGAATATATCAGTGTATAATATAAAGAATCATTAATGTGTATAAGAGGTGTAACGTAAGAGTATATGTTGTAACGTAGTCAATAATAAGAAAAGCGTTTCGCTTCAATTACTTTACTAAGCTACCTTAAGCACTTCAACAACAAAAAAACAAGTATGTACAGCGAGTTAGAATTTACAGTTAGATATGTCAGGACGGCTTCGGGTTCACTGACAACGCAGCCTATAAGGCCGGACGAAGAGAGTTGCGTCTCTCTCTGGCACTCAAAAAACATATCTCTCCCTCGTGGACTATTGGGGTTTTCTTTTATACGGTCGGCGAATTAAAAAGCTTTCTCCGGCGTTTGAAGTGCTCGTAAGTGTTCCAAGCTTATGGGATTCCACATGTCGCTATAGTGTCAAAATTCTGGAGAGCCCTGGAACCACTCTGGGATTTATGTTTTCTATAACGTCAGAACCGGAAACTACACGAACTCTTGGTATTTATACCAACCGCGTATGCCGCAATTAGCATATCTTAAGCGGCTTCTTTAGATTTATTCACCTAAGAGTTCGATTATTGTGGATCGAATCTTATGCAAAACTTACATTGTGTCAAACAGTCTTACAAGGCTACATTGTTTCCATTCGCTTTTAATTATATGAGTGAAACTGGTTTCTCAAAATTAGTAGCTATGAAAACTGAACAACGATGATATGAGAGTAAAAAATATTTCATCAAATATTGAAGAAATACTTCCAGGTTCACCCTTCTAATTATTTTTTTCTAGTTTTGTTTTATATAGATGGACTTTCAATGTTTTAAAATGAAGCTAAAATTTTTAAAATCATTCTTTTTTAATTTTAATTTTTGTTAATTTTTACCTAAAGGAAATACAAAGATATATTTATATTTTAATATGAATCTTCAGTCACATGAGATTTTGAAAAAAAAATATAGAAAATGAGGAAGACTTTTTAAAATTGTCATTATGCAAAGTAAATGCACTCCGAATTATTGTTCATTGATTTTTTAAATAGTTTCTGAAAGTTTGTTTCTTTCGTTTTTCTGATTTTTTGCAAACATTTTCCTAAATTAAAAAAAAAAAATTGCTATTACGAATAAATTTTCTTTGGGGTCGCGAGATGTTTTGCTTGAAGAAAATGTGTCACAGTCAAAAAAAATTTTACTTACCACTGAACTCGATCTTAAAATGTATTAATATTACACCATAAACATACTATTAAAAGAATTTCTAAATTCAATTACCCAGAATGGTATAAAGATTGAATATTATTTTTGTACCTTTTTTTTAAAAATAACCGTTTTTTAGACTATAAAACTTCTATTAAGTGCTCTCATATCGGACAAATTAGTAGTTAATAACATCAACTTAACAGTGGGTTTTTTTTGGAGCGAGCTAATTACTCTAACGTCTCAAATGTGGTCAATGAGCTATCAGATTCCTATTTGATGTTGGTTTGGAAAAAAAAAATATTTACCCATAAGTGGATATCTCATACCGTCATATATTTTAATCTTATTTATCCTTTCTTAATACTGTAATTCTTAAATAAAGCATGTTTATTTAGCTCTGTTTTAAATTCTCATTATTTCCGATATTTCTTTGTTTTCTATTTCGTTTATACGGATTTTTTTTTGGCGAGTATAATTTGCTTGTTTCCTCGGATTTCTTCCTGCCTTCCTCAGCATGTGCGATTAATTTTGACATAATTAAATAAAATATTAAAATTTAAAAAAAAAATAAATGAAAATTAATTAAAACATTTAAAATGATAATTATAAATGAAAAATATATATGCATAATAAATATTTACATAACAGTTTTTCCAAAGAAATTTTGGAGAACAAATAAGTTGTTATTAAAACCTTCTAAATATTGAGGTTTATCGAACTCGCTAATTACACTAATAACTAGTATGTGGTCAGTAAGTAGATAAACTAATATTTATCGTTAGATTGGAATAAAAAACTTTTAACCATAAATCAATATCTCATGATGTCATTTTTTTCATTCTTATATATACTTTCCTAATACTATAGTTCTTAAATTTAGCATTTATTATTCTTAAATTTATGCTTTCATCTTCCTTTTAGTGCTTGATTAAATTCCAACTTATTTCAGTCCTTCTTTCTTATAAATTTATTCTGTACCCAAATACCCTGTCGTGTATGATCTATTTGTTTCAACATTTTCCCATCTCTCCTAAATGATGTTTCTCCACAGGATTTTAGATTTCTTTCAACTTTCATTTTTACGAAATTTTCCTAATTTTTTCTACGCCTATGTCTGAGCTATCGTGGTAAGTTCTCAAAAATCTCCTGTACCAAATAAATTATTCCGATTTTCTTGATTACTCTTGTGTTTAATTATTTGTCAGTATGTTAGGTAAATTATCAATTTTTCTAACCCAACAAATATTATGTAAACAATAAATATTTCATTCTCATCCATTTCTCTCTTTCTTTCCATTCATAGTCGTTATTCGGGTTTCTAACATTTTAGCAAAGCACCAGATTCATGTAACCTTCCCATATCGTGTGTACCTACTTGATGGTATGCAATCTTTCTCATCTTAATTGCTTAGTGCTCACGTTACATAGCGTGCTACATCTATGTACACAATTTATCTGCCACTCTTAAAAGTTTTCATTCATTATGAAGAAATCTAGTTCCACTGTTGTTAATGGTGATTGTATAACAATTACTTCCTTGAATAATCTCGCTGAGCAAACTTACTAATTGAAGTTGCCTAATGTGGAAATTATACAACTACCTGTAGATTTTGATCGGGTATAATGACTTTTTATGGTAAATTAGGGGCAGAGTCATCTTTGTTAGTATTCTTAAGTGCTCCTGGAAAGGTAGTTGTTATTCATATATGGTCCATCATATAAGTCTTAAAGTTATCAAGTTCTTTCATGGAATTATGTCTGGCCGTAATTAATCACCTGATGTGAAAGATATGTAAACTAAGTCTTCTTTGAGGACTATATTCCTTGGAATTAATATTTTATTCGATGCTCGGTGCGAAATGGAAAATATTCAAACCCTTAATTTTACGACATAAATGCATGAGCCAGGCAGGATTAATAGTTTGACCATTCTACTTGCGACTTAGGAAATCATTTTGCATGGATGAAATGAGTGATGTTGGATCAAAATAGCCATGAATTATGAAGGACGGATAACAAACCTCCATCATACATGTTTTTCCGGTAAAGACCAAAGAACTATATCTTGTGCACTTTTATGACACATATATGAAATCACCTTTAGAAAGATTCCTAAATTATTTTTTATGAGTAAGCCCTTTTCTGAAACGTTTCGTTTTTTAATAATTGATATGAATTGAATTGATAATAATTGATATACAGTGATTCCTACACCACTGAAATATCTCCTCCGTTGGACATTTGAAATGACGTTCCATGGTGATCAGGACCTTAATTTCAGAAGATTGCAGAAGCAATTTTGTCGCATTATTTTCAGAACATTCCAATCGAGAAGGATATTATTATCTAATTAAGTCTACATCTTTATAACGGTTTTTAAATGTTGCTAGGAGGGGAGAAAATATTTGTTTTAGAAACCCAAAAAGATGCTACATAAAATCAAGTGGACTTTGCGCATCATTTGAAAAGTTCACAAATACTTTAAATAGGGGTAATCATACTTTTACGACGCCCTGTTTTTTTTTTTATTTAAGTAAATTACTTTTCCCGAATAACTAGATGATACGGTCAATCTATTAAATAAAAGAACAAAGGAACTTTATCATTTAAATAATATCCTAAATTTTTAAAATTTACAACAGTATATGGAATTAATCATCCTTGAGTATAATTAAAAACATATTATTATAACAGGAATTATGAAGGTTGCTTTGAATTTGTGGGACCCATTTATAAAAAAATGGTCTCAGTTCCGACAGTATGATACTTATAAATGAAAATAAAATATATCCCGATAGTATGATATCTATTTAGGAAGAAAAATATTTTTATTCCTGATAATATGATAGATAATTATGAAAAAACTAGAAGTTAACCCGTCATTTTTACGTCATAATACTAATGATGACGTCATAATGGAAAAAGTATATGAAAGTTAAAATATTTCCCGAATTATCTAACAATATTGCATTTAATCCACACCTTGTAAAAGATAACCCTTTCATTATTTTTTATTTATTTAGTTTTTCATGCGATTGGAGTAGTAGACTGCCATCCAACATGTCATTTTGACGTCATAATACTAATAATGATGTCATAATGGATAAAGTATATGAAAGTTAAAAAACATCCCGAATTATCTAACAATATTGCATTTAATTCACATCTTGTAAAAGCAAAACCTTTCATTATATTTTAATTATTTAGTTTTTCATGCGATTGGAGTAGTAGACTGCCATCCAGATTTTTACAGCTCACTACGCGATATGAATACTTGAGCTACTTGATTCATTCACATTCAAGTTTGCTTACTTTCAGAATTCATCGCAAAAGTAAACAAATTTTTAAAAACTATTAAATATACAGCTAAAGGCATCCATTTTGTTTAGTTCTGAATTTTTTTAGAAAAATAGGCTGAACAAACATGATTTGATGGAGAAGATATTAGTTTTTAGGTAAGAAAAAATTCTGATCCATATCGGAAATTGAAATTAAGCCTAACCGGCCGTTTGTTTACTGAGGGCTTCAATTGAAAGATGAGTACAGCCCGGAAGTGTTATACAGAGACAACGGCTATTATATATATAATATATAAATTCTATTAATTCTACGTCAGTTTTTTTATAATACTAATTTTAAAACTATAGGACATCACAATTTTGATTATGACAAGGTTCCGTTGTTCGTTCTTTTATTTAAGGAAATCTATCTGCAATATAGGAGTATGAAAATAAGCTCCAAATTTCCCTATGGATATGGAACATAAATGATTACAGACGTATTTAATCATTTTAAAGTTTTAAATTCCTGTAATTGGATAAAAATCTAAGGAAAGAACAATAACGAATTCATAACTTTCATCTTTACCTTTTGCTATAAATTTTAGGTATCACTAATGAAAACCCTTAAAGTTTTTAAGTGGCCTGGGAGAAATTATTTATTATGATATTATTTACATGCATTGTGATGATTAAATGCCTTCAAATGTGTTTGTATCACTATACGTATAAAATACTTAAACTATTTGAAATTTCATTTGAAAAAATTTGAAATCTAAAATTTTTAGCTAATGTTTAAGGTTCGTTTTTGCATATAACAGCTACACCAATATCTTGGTTTGCATATTTTAAAAAAAATTTTTTGTATATAAAAAAAGAAATGTTTCAAAATAATGTATTTATTATCTGTCTACAAAAATTTAATTTTTAACATATTTTACTGCATTAAATGGGACAATCTCAAAATTTTTCACATTTGTTTAATTAGTAGAAGTTCACTCAAATGCGTGATATAGCAATCCAGTAGCGAATATGTTCTCCTCTAGCTTTAGTGATCTTTTATTCAAGTTTTGGCATGGATTCCACTAATTTAGAAATTTTTGACGTCGACATCATGAAACCAAATTTTTACAATCATTCACAATCATTTTTCAATTGGTTGAGCATTGAAATGATGTCATCTTTTCCCAAAGCTCCACAAATTTTCGATGGGATTTACATCTGAAGAATTACCAGTCCAATCCAAATTTATTAATTTATTTTCTTGAAAAAATTACTTTACTAGATTATAATTATGTCATGGAGCAAGATCTTGTTGAAGCACATCAACACCGCCAGAGAACGTTTGCATAAAAAGCACAATTTTGTCTTCTGGTACTAATATGTATTTTTTGGAACTCCTCATTCATTCAACTGGAACTAAGTTACCAGGTCCTCCAGATGTAAAATAACCCCAAAAAAATTTATTTTGAGGGTGCTTAGCTGTTTGATTAAGATGTTGTTCCATGATGGTTTCTCAAGCGCTTCGCCTAACAAAATTATAGAAACCCTTGAACAAAAAATGTTTCGTCGCTGAATACAACCTTATTCCACTCTTGTGCAGTCCAGGATCGATATTTTCTGTCCTAATAAAAATGTTTTCACTTCATTGCATTTGATAATAACTTTTTATGGCCTGACGTTCTTGCACATCTCTCTGCTTCAATAATCCTTCATCGTAATGTCGATAAATTAACGCTCACACCAGTAGCCAATAATTATTTCTGAAGATCTGTACTTGTCATGCGAGGATGCCTTTTTTTCTATTTCGTACAAGAATTTGTCTGTCCGAGGTGTGGTCTAATGTTGGCGTCCACATTTACTCTTCCGTTGTGGAGAAACTGTCCCAAACTTAATTTGCTGATTAATAATTCTGTGAATACTCGAGTTTCCAACTTCAACTGTTGCAACAATATCCTTCACAGTAATAGAGGTATGTTAACTAAGGCAAATAATTCTAGTCCTTTTCAGGGGAGTGATATTCGTTTTTTCCACAGACGTGAGAACAAGACAACTCACACAATCGACCATTTCTTACAACAGCTGAAACGCAACTGAAGCAAAAATGCTCTACGTGTGATTATCACGTGGTCAAACCAGTTTAGACCAGTCAAATCCAGCCTTCCTTCGTAACAAATAGAAGTTGAAACTAGTTTCAGGCAGGAAATCCCTGGGAAAGGACGAATTTTATGAAAAATGAAGCTTGTCCCAATTAATTTGCCCAATACTGTATTTAAAGCTTATGAAATGCATCTTAAATAAAAATATCTCACCACGCGTTAGCATTAATTTAAAAAAATAACTCGGTAAAAGGGGATAAAGAAGTTACGAAAACAAGCAAAAAAATGTATCAAAATTTTACTGCTTGAGACATGTGAAAGAATTACAACCATTACACGTAATCATTTAAATCAGATTCAATTAACACACCAATGAATTACTTAAGACATGTCTCATATACCGAAGTCGACCTTTGGTATAGAGCGAGCATGTTAATTAGCTTACCTATGCAACTAACCGCAAAGACAAATGCTTCGTTAATTACGATTCAGAGGAGAAAATTCAATTCTCGAATATATATTAACATGGTGCAGAACATCCAAATTCTCGAAAGAAAGCTACATTTGAGAGTAAAATAAATTTATAGTTTGTACACTAGGTGATTTCAAAACCCTTCAACGGTTCAAGTACAACCAATGAAGATTGGTATATGACATAAATTTAATTAGTTATAAAATTCTAAAAAGAATGAGTGTTCAAAAATATTGGTTTATCATGTTCTAGTAATTAAATGCCAAAGCATATTCAACATTCAGTCAATATTCAATTCATCTTGAGTAACGAGAAAACATTTCTAATACCAATTTGTGATGTGCGGACGAAATTGTTAACATGCTAAATATTGAAATTAAAAATTCTTATGAATTAAATTAAAATAATAGCATAGTACGGTTTGTACGTAAAACAAACACACACATACATACACAAACAATAACAGAGGTTTAAAGTTTGATTCTTTGTGTTTCAGGAAAAACTTTGAGTAACAATGTTCGAAAAATACTAAGGAAAGATAATTGAAATATCTTAAAAATCATAACTTTCTGATCGTTTATGGCGTACAAGTTTACTGAATAAAAGTAAATAACATAGCTTAAAGAATTGTGAGACACTATTGATTGAGATGATAGCAAAATAATTAACGTCAATTGTTCCAAGTTCATCAATCATTCAGTCTAAAAGGATATGGAATCTATATTTAATTCAATTTATTGAAGATTATTTATTGTTGTATTTGGTCTTATGTTGTATTTTGGTGTATTTTGGTACATGAAGCACGATTAAAGTCAACAGACACCAATAAATTAAATGGTCATATATCCAATTTCAACAATGATTCGAAGACAATAAGAATATAAAACCTGTATATAATGATGTTTATTGCAGTATATATATCAAAGTTCATTGAACACTATTTATAGTTGTATTTCGTTTATGTCTTGAAGCGATATAAAAGTCAACAAATCGCTAATAAATAAAATTGATTAGTTCCAAGTTCATCCCTGACTGGAAGCATAAATGGATATAAAAACTATATTTAATGATGTTCAATATCGTATATTTATCAAAGTTCGTTGAAAAAAATTTATTCCTGCACTTCGTTTATGAATAGTTTTTCAGATCTTTTTTCTTAAAAAAGAAACTTTTAGCTCCTTCTGCCGCAATCCAGCGTCTAAAAAGATCATCAGAGAAAGAACTCCGCTGATAGAAATTTATATCTTTCAGAAGAATGATGCAAGATCCCGTGATTGATACAAAATGGTCCAAAATTATTTATAGAGTATATATGTTATGTTTGATGGCATATTAAAATATCCAATAATGATTTGTTCTATTATTATTTTTAACATGTGAATAGTTTTGTTGTATATTGTACATCAAATTGAAGTGTACATTGTACACTTCATTTACAATTCTTCACAGTTATTGGCATTATTACAGAATAAAGTTGTTGAATACTGAGTTAACGTTTAGTTATTTTACATTTAAATTAATTTGTTTAATATTATAATAGTACTTACTTGCTTGCTTTTATAACACTGCTTTATTTCTTAAGTGTTCGGAATGTCCTCCATTAACTTTGCAATCTGCATCCAATCAATTGCAAACACTGTGTTAACACGCATCTTGCATTTCATTTTTAACTAACTAAATGTCAATTAAATAATACATAATTAAGTTCTGTTTCAATGCCAATATCTGAGAGGAACCTTCAATAAAATGTACATAAACCAATTTAGATGTTTAGGATAATAATAAATCAAACCTTTAATCGATACTTTAATATCATTATTTATTACTATTACCCTATAAAACGCATGCATTATACTATATACATAGTTTAGGCCCACCCAGTAATAAAGTAGTAATGATTCTAATTATGATAATTATTTATATCCAGCTATACACACAAAATAATAAAAAAAGTAATATATAAATAAAAAAAACTTTAAAACTTTTACTTTCGGTATAACTGCGAAATATTTTGAGCCTGCCAGATTCGTTGATGCATATCAAATCTTTTTATTACCTACGTTTAGTTAGGGCGGGTCTGGAATATGTTTCAGCTTGGAATATTTGCGTGATGAGACTATACGACACAAAGCTCGAAATATAAAATAGTTTTATGCTAATCGTTTCAATCAAGGTAATAAATGAAGCAAATTTCAATTAAAAATCAGTGATATATAGTAGAAAATTATTGTAATTTAACATTGTTAGCCGGATAGATTACAGTTCAAACTATGGTATTTTTGATAAAAAGATTTTTTTGTATTCTGTATTTTTCAAAATACAATCCTGGATACATTTGAAACGATATGTTGCGTGATTATGGCAACTTAAGTAGGAGGTGGAAAGCAAGATAAAAACTGAAACTTTATTAGAAAAGTTTCTTCTCTTTCAGTGATTTTGCAACTGATGTCAACTGTTTTAAAATCAGTGAAACATAAAACAACACAATAACCTTGATATGTCTCATGCTTACTAAATTTAAATTATACTCTCTCTGCCAAGAACTATGATATACACTTTCAAACACATTGAAGATTAAAGGATGCTGTAAACATTTTAGTAAGTAAAAAACCTATTTTTTTACTGACTGTAATCGTAAAATGAAAGATCACGGTAGTGAAACATTTGTTCTGTTCAGGGAAAAAAAACATTTTTTCTGAAACAAAGTAAAACCAGCTGTGTTTAGCAAATGGGGGATTTGGGTGAAAGCAATGGTGTACGATTTGGTGGTTTGCATAAATGGAGTACAAAATTGGTGCAAAGTCCAAACCTGGAAGACGGTGCTATAAATAAGATTGCAGAGGATTTCTGAGAAAGTAGTAGTTTGACTGTAGGTAGATGTTGGGACGTGGCTTAAAAGCGGTATAACAAGGTTAAATTCTTTGCAGAGGTTAATTCAAAAAACAAAAATAAACGCGGGAGAAAATACAAGAATCATTCTGAATATTTAAAAAAGTATAATTCATTTTTCTAATTGTATTTTGATAAGTATAAATCACACCTTCTTCTATTAATTCTGATAGTTATTTCTGTCTTACGTCTAAATTTTCAAAATTTCTGCAGAATATTCCTATGCATTACACATTCCGTAATTTAGTAAAAAAAACACTTCCTCTGGTGTCTAAAAGGATTACATCTTCATGATGTCTGAAAAACCGATACAATCTCTAGTAATTTCGACTAATTTCCTCTTCAACCGTTAAACAGGAAGTCCTTATTATGGTACGAAGTGAAGTGTTACTATCTTCTTTACTGAAATTGTAATTAATTATAAGAATCAGCGTTTATTATATATATATATACACTCACTTCCAAAAGTTAAGCACGGAGCGGTAAAATGAGAAAAAAAAATGGACAAGTACTGAATTGATTGACATAAAATGCAAGTAAGTAGCTCTATGTTTATTCATGAAATAAAACAAAAAATTACATACAGAGATAAAACAAATATTGAATTTTCATAAATCATAAGATGACGTCATATTTGCGTCATTAACAAAATTATGTTTAAATACAAAACAAACAACAAAAACCGTCAATAATAGGGTATGTTAGCTCCCCTCACATTCATACAAAGTGTACAGCGTCTGATCATGGTTGTTACGAGGTGATCAACCACCGCAGTAATCACCGTTCCTCCTGTAGGGAAGTTTTTTAATTCTCTGAGAGAGGCTGGAGGTGAGAAACGTCTACATACCGTACGGCCGAGGGCATCCCTGAGATTTGCAATTAGATTAGGGTCTGGCGAGTAAGCCGGCCACTCCATACGCGTAATCCCCTCTCTCTCCAGAAAGTCGTCAACGATGGGAGCTCTATGGGGACGGGCATTATCGTCCATTAAAACGAAAGAAGGACCAAATGCTGCAGCGTACAGTTTCAAAGTGGGATCTAGGACTTCATCTCGATACCGTCCAGCCGTCACAGAACCTCGCCTGTAGATGTGCAGAGCGGTGCGATATCCCAATGAAATCTCTGCCTAGACCATGATGCTTCCACCGCGGAATGCGTGATGTTCGGTGATGTTCTCGGGCCGATTGCGTGTGCCTTGTTAACTTCAGACCCTTACACGCTTATCATCGGGTTGTAGGGCAAATCTGGACTCATCTGTGAACATAACGTTGCCCCAATCAGACGCAGTCCAATTCACAAGCTGGCGGCACCACTTTAATCGTGCCCCTCTAGATTGGACGGATAAAGGAACACAAACTTGTGGTACTCGGGCGTACAGACCATTCACGTGTAGCCTTCGACGAACAGTAGTGGCAGATATCGTCTTACCAATGGCCGCTGCAACCATAGATGTCACACGTGTGGAGGTCGATCTTCGATTCCGCTTGGCTATAACACCAATATATCGATCTTCGGAGGGGGTCGAAACCCTTGGACGACCAGCTACAGGTCATCGGACAACTGTTTGGCTGGTTTGGAATTGTTCCCATAATCGTGAAATGACGGAACGATGAACGCCGAAGAAAATAGCAACATATGTGATAGACTGTCCTGCTTCAATGCGTCCGACAGCCCGACAGCGCTCAGAATCTTCCATTCGTCTTCTGGAAGCCATAGAAAGACATCTAGCTTGAAAAAAAATCGTACGAGTGTTCTAAACACCTTTCATCAGCACTTACATGCAACGCCTGTAACCCTTCACAATGCCGGTTTCTTATACAACTGCCTGTTTTGCATATTTCTCGACACGAAATCGTGATTGGCTGTTACCTAACATATTTACATACTTCCTTGTACCTCTGCAGCAAATTTCATTTTCTTTAATTCAGATTGGTTTACGGAAATTAACATTTCCCTCCCCGTGCTTAACTTTTGGAAGTGAGTGTGTATATATATATATATATATATATATATTCTAAAAAAAGTCACTCCCGCTGCTGCTGTCAAAAGCTTGTCATGCTATCTCCTCCGAAACCGCTGGGGGTATGGGGTCGAGAGCGATATAAATGGATGCAGAAAAATGGGAGGACCAAAGTAAGACATATCTCATCTTCGTCGGACTGTAAGTTTTTTTTATTTTATGTTTTGTGGGAAAATATTAACTTTTTCATATTCATATTACGATAACTCGCCAAAAAATGATCGTAGAATTTTGATTTTTTACAGCCTAAGACTACAGACATTTCTCTTACAAACTAGACCTCATTTGTTTAAAAATATTTTAAATCAGACTAATATTTTCGTCAAAAAATGAAAAACAGTTTTTCAAGAAATATCGTCCCCTATGTGGATGTAATGTCGACATTCCTCGAGATTTTATCTTACAAAGAAAATATTTCATCATCTGGAGGCTGAAAGATTTCTTATTCATATAAACCTCATTTCAAGTCTATATCTTAAATTTTCGATTTTTAATTGAATTTTATAGCTGATAATTCAACAGTTATGAAACGCCCTTCGCATTAAGGGTGACAACAGCAAATGGATGGAAGCTGTTACATTGCCCGAGAATCACCCCTATGTATCTCGCTATCTATATAAAGGAAGGTAAACAAATGTTCGTTTGTTAGTCAGCAGACACGGCGACGGGCTAATCTCGCGAACCGAGCATAGCAGGATATTGCTAGTGGTACCGATGGACGCGGACGGACGAGACGCATGCAATGAAGCCATCCTCAACTTTCAAACATTTAAACTTTTTTAATTATTAAATTAAAACCACCGAACTCAAAACAGGCGGACAATAGAAACAGATGACATTCCGGTTGGGCCAGCTCCTTTTTGTTTCGCAAATTTCCACTATTTCCATGCATGCAAAATTAAACTTTTCCGCCCACAAATCGACAATTTTTTTTATTTTCCATGTGTTTTACAACTCTTCATCTTTAAGGATATACACATTTTTATAAAGTTAAAAATGTTTTTTATTGCAAACGAAGCATTTTCCCCAAAGCAGTTTTCCGAATTTCACGAAATAGACAATTTTGATGGACAAATATTTGGGTTTTCTGCACCTATTAATGCCAATTTTACGATTCATCGGCATTTGCTATATGTTCAGCTTCCAAAATATACCAAATACATTTAGTAAAAAAATGTTATCATTCTAAAAAAGCGTACTTACAAAACTCACTTTTGAAATTTCCTGCGCTGATCGCCATAGTATCTTAATGTAACTGAATGGGGAGTTTGTAATTTTTCGATTTATTATTTTACTTACTAATAATTCCAGCAAGTTCTTAAAATTTGTTTCTAATTAATGGGCACTGATGAGGATTCTTCCGCCACCAATTTTGAATCCTGAGAACTGTCTTTCTATTTTTTAAGCACTTTTTCACCCATGAGATTTTATATTTATATTCCGCCATGTTGCCAAAATGAAAAATAAACAGTTGAGAACGAATATGAGAACAAATCTTTAATAATTGAAGTCCAGAAATAATTTTAAATTACCAGAAATAATTTTAGTTTTCAGAAAGGAGAAGTTAAAACATTTAGAATTTTTTTCTAATAAGGCGAAGCGTCGCAAGGTCACTGACTACGTCAGTTTTCGTCTACTAGAGATCACGTGATTATAGGGTGGCAGAAAACAGAAGTCGTTTCTATGCGTTTGCATGTGCTTTTGAACGAAAACTTCATTTTGAGTTAAATAATGTAAGTTTATTTATAAAATTCCCCATATTAGTTGTATGTAACAGGTATTTTAACACATTTTTTATTTCACAAGGCTTAAGAGAATATAATCATTCTTTCCTTGAGAAAGATTATAATTATGTTGAGATATGTATAGATATCAGGATAGGTTACTTCAGGCCAGCGTCTTGTATCGTAACTCCAGTCTTCATCTGTCAATAAATACGGGTCACATACTGAATAAACCTTTCCGGGTTGTACCTGAATGTTTAATTTAGTGATATACCTTTGTTTAGATAAAGTATCTAAAGACTTTGCGTAATCTGAGAGCATTTTATTCAACAAGCTGCAAGAATGCTCATTGAACGCCATGTTTAATTATGCAATGTTTTGCCACTCCTCGCCAAACAAGAAGTAAAATCTGCAAGAGTTGAGATGTGATATGCTGTGAGACACTGCCCTATTGAATGAGCTTCTTTTTTGTTTAAAAAGCAAAGTTTGAAAACGGAAATTTGAAATAAATTTTAAAAGCCAAGAACCAAAATTTGAAAAAGTGCATTTTAAATATTTTTTTTGTTTTTTAAAAGTTCTAATATATTTTAAAAGTCATTAAACAGTTTTTAATATTTAAGGAATAAAACCATTTCATTTTAAATCGTAAAAGCAACACATCGGGTTGCCACTCAGCTAGTTAGACATAACAGAGAAGCGAGAGTAGCGAGCCTAGGGGCGAAGTCCCTAGTATATATATATATATATATACATATATATATATATATATATATATATATATATATATATATATATATATATATATATATATATATACATATATATGACAGGTGTTGGCTTTGCCTGCTATAAAATATCGTTTCCAGTCTTCTTGTTTTACAGTCCATGGCATAGAGGGAAGGCATACACTCAAAAAGTACGTAGCGTCGTCACAAATAAGAAGAGTGTATACCCCGTTACAACCCCTGGATAATCTCTTTTTGTTCTGTAAGACTTGGAGCAGTGGTTTTAAAAATACACAGTTTATTCACAAGTTACATTAAAAATATTCTTGAGTTGTACAGTATATTATTTTACATCACTGATGACTTGAAACAAAATAGGAAGATATTAAAACACTACCTCAAAATATATCATTATAAAAATAAAAATATCACTTAAGTTACTATATTATATCTCTACAACCATATTTGCTATCTATCACATGGATATAACATCACCTGAAATAGTCACTTTAAGTCTCATTTAGGATTTTTTATTTTTATTAAATGAAATTAACAGAATAATTGCAAGTCATTAACGTGGACTGTCAGTAAGTATTTTGTAATAAGTCCAGATGTAATCATGTCTTAAAATTTTTCTTGAGTGGTTTATTGTTTGACAGTTCTATAAGCTGTCCACTCATCTTCTATTTTAAACCGTTCCAGTTTAAATGTCTACAAATTTTTAATTTATTTGAACAGATTATGGTAATATGAAAATGGGCGTAAATGAAAAGAACAATTAAATGTATGAAAGACAAAAACAATGCGGTCGACCGTCTTGCTTGGAGGCCTCCTGGAATCATTTGTCCATGTAAGACTCAAAGAGAAAAGCATATTAGTGGTTGAAAAAGAATATAAACATTTTAACTTTTTTCCCATGGGATAATTTTTCTTATTTCTTTTAATCACCGAACAAGATAAATTTTTCTTTTAACATCAATTCCAATACAATTTATCCTTTTAGCGTTCTGACACACACATATATATATATATATATATATATATATATATATATATATATATATATATATATATATATATATATATATATATATATATATATATATATATATATATATATAATATAAAAATGAATGTTTTTCTGTCTGTCTATCTATCTATCTATAGTTGTATAGAAATCCACAGTTTAGGAGCAACGATCATGAAATTTTACATACAGGTGTGTTTAAAAACAGCCGAGGATCTTAAGAACTTCCAAAATCGAAATTAATTACCGTTAATTTTTAATTAATTAAAAACCAACAATTTTTTAAGGGTGAATCTACAAAGGGAAGAGTCACCTAGACGTGTACCAAGGGTGAATCCAGAAATGTAAGAGCCTCACAATTTGAAAGGCTGTTAGGTTTAAAGAACAGCGACAAGCAAAAACGATAGAAAAATAAATACAATCAAACAGTTTCAAGTCATATATTAAACCAGAATAATAAATGAAAATAATAATCTTTCAAGTCAGATCTTATACACTAAAATATATCAGATCGAACGGGATATTGACACTTTCGACACGCGATGGAAAATTCGAATCAACCACGCTAAGTGACACGAGATCTTTTTTAATCGCTACTGCAATCCCGCTCACCTATATCTTTGTGTATATTGAAGAGCTAAAGACTAAACTTCTATCCTGCTAACTTATTTCTGACTTAAAACTCCTCTGACATTTATAATCACCATCCCACAGCAACTTTCCAATAGCGAATATGTTTCACTTTACTCGGTGAAACACCGTATTATCGTACCGCATTCGGAAGATCGCGCGCTTATCATGCTCTCGACCCGTGATCGAATACAGAGTCATGTAACTTTTGCTAAACCTGTAATTTCAGCTTTTTTTAAAGGCTTGTTTATTTCAGCTTTTATTATTTTTATTTTTTTAATTATTATTTTTATTTTTTTAATTATTATTTTTATTTTATTTTATTATTTTTTAAATTATTATTTTTTTTTATTTTATTATTTTTTAAAATTATTATATTTTTTTTTCAGTTTTTTTATGATGAAAGACCGAATATAGCTGAAATCTGAGGAGTTTATTATGCATTTATATATTTTTAATTGGGTTTTCATATTATTAACATGTATAACATTTCGTATGCTTTTTTTCTATGTTATTTATACTGTGTTTAGTTTTTTAATGGATTTTGGTAGGTTTATTATACATTTATATATTTTACATTTTACTTTTCAGGATTTTTTGCCCAAATGATATAGGCTAAATCTTTTTTATGTTATTTATACTGTGTTTAGTTTTTAAATTGATTTTGGTTAACAAACAACTGACAATTTGGCATTTTTACTTTTCAGCTTTACTTTTCAAAATTCTTTACTTTCCTAAAGACAATTTGACATTTTTCCTTTTCAGCTTTTAGTGGTTTATTATAAATGCATATATTTTATGTTTTACTTGTCAGGGTTATTTTCCTCCAATGATGAAAGGCTAAATCTAAATGAATTCTGAGGAAATTATTGTAAATTTATGGTTTTTTATATTGGGTTTCCTTTTCATTCATGCGTATAACATTTCACATGTTTTTTTCTATGTTATTTATACTGTGTTTAGTTTTTAAATTCATTTTGGTTGACAAATATTCGACAATTTGACATTTTTAAGTCTTTAGTGGTACAATGATGAAAGTCTGAATCTACCTAAATTCTTAGATGTGTATAACATGGCACATGCTTTTTTTCTATGTTTTGTATACTGTGTTTAGTTTTAAAATTGATTTTGGTTAACAAACATTCTTAAAATCCCGGGCAACGCCGGATAAATTATCAAATGTGTAGGTTGATAATTTATAAATCTCAAAACTGTTCCTATATGTACACTGCTGGCCACCCAAATTGCAACACCATGAAAGACAAGAGATATCACAATAAAATTGATTTTGTAGATAACATGTTGACCAAGTATCAAATGATTAAATTTATAGACTTCTGTGGAGTGTGGTTCCTGCCAAAATCAGTAGCCAGAGTAGCCTCCATTGTTGGAGATCACCGCTGCCACACGCCTCGGCATTGATTCAAAGAGACTTTGGATGAGTTCTTGGGGTACAGCAGACCAAGCAGCTTCCACACGTTGCCAAAGTTGATCTGCTGTGGCAGCTGGGGATGGAATCTGGGTCAATCGTAGAGCAACCATGGACCACATGTTCTCTATCGGCGAAAGATCCGGAGAGCGAGGCGGCCAGGGAAGCAATTCAATCTGGCGATTGACGAAGAACCGTTGGCCAATGCGTGCCACGTGTGGTCGCGCATTATCCTGTTGAAATATGGCTGTGGGCAAGCCCTGAAGGTAAGGAAGGACAACTGGCTCCAACACCTCGGAGATGTAGCGCTGGTTGTTTAAAGTACCGGCAATGCGTACTAGAGGTGTGCGAGAGTGATATCCAATACCGCCCCATACCATTATACCCGGTGCAGGACCAGTGTGGCGGTGCATAACGCAGCTGTTCAGCATCCTCTCTTCACAGTGTCTCCAGACTCGAATGCGACCGTCGTGGTGTTGCAGACAGAAGCGTGACTCGTCAGTAAAGACAATTTCATTCCATTCTGCCGTCCATGTCCTTCTGTCATCGCACCATTGGCGGCGGAGACGTCTGTGGTTCTGCGTCAAGGGTAGACAAAACAATGGACGTCTTGCGGACAGACCACTCTGCTGTAAATGGCGTCGAATGGTACGCGCAGACACTGGATGATGCGTTACAGACTGCATGTGCTGTGCTATGGTTCGTGATGTGACTGAGCGATCCGCCACTGCCATGCGCACAATTTGCCTGTCATCACGTGAAGTGGTGCGCTGAGGTGGATGCGATCGAACACGCCGGCCCGTCGTACCCTCCTGCATCCAACTATTACATATCCGCATTACAGTTGTTTGGTTTCGTCCAACACGACTACCGATTTCCCTGAAAGATAATCCACAATCTCGGTAGGCCACTATCCTTCCTCTGTCGAACTCGGATACCTGATCAAAAGATGATCGCTGTTTTCGACGAGGCATAATTGATCGTTTTTTTGAAAAAACCACAAGAAAAACACAATTGCCGAACTTGAAATCGCCGAAATCTCCAAGCCTTAAATAGCGCTTTGAAGTGGCGCCACAGGCGTGCGTGATGTGCGTCTGCGCTGAAATTCTAATCATTTGCATATCTCACCTCCGCTAATGCATGTTGTAAATTTCATGTTATTTGCATGTTTCAGGGTGTTGCATTTACAGTGGCCAGCAGTGTATATTTACCGACCCACAAGAATGTTCCAATATTTTTAATTAATAAATAACCAAAAATTTTTGAAGGATACTACTCTCGATTCACAGACGTGCAGTAGATGGCGCCACTATTTTAAACTTTTAGTATTCCAACACATCTGAAAACACGCACTTCGTTACGGAGTACATTCAAATTACATACGACGTCAATGTATGCAATTAATGCCAATATATATATATATATATATATATATATATATATATATATATATATATATATATATATATATATATATATATATATATATATATATATATATATATATTGGCATTAATTGCATACAAAAAAATCGTAAGAGATATTTTTATAAACAAAATATTGTAGAAGAAAATATTCAAACTAAATCTAATAGGACATACTAAAGAATATAGTACATTTAATATAGTACAGTTTGAGGAACATATCTTTTACTGTATTAAAATATTTTTTGGATATTGTCTAATCGTCTGCCGCATTAGCAAGAATTTTTTTTTTGTCTATTACGTTGTTACTTGACGATAAATTTATTTAAAGTACCAGAAAAAGAAATCAAACGATCAGCGTTTAATAAATTAATATTTAAAAATTCATCAAAAATCAGAAAATAGAGGTAAAGATTCGAAGAAGATTTCATTTTAAAGGAAATTTTATGATCTTTTTCGTGATATAAATTTTATAACCCTCAATTTATTATTTTAAATGCAAACTTTAAAAAAGTTACAAAAACAGCTTAAAATTTTAATTAAAAAAAATCTAAGACGAATTTTTCAAAATCTTTCTTAGTGCACCCCTACACTATATGAAGTATCGCCATGCAAAATTTCAGCCCTTTTGTTCCATCGGTTTGGTATGTTCGTTGTATGTGAGTCAGTCAATCAGTCAGTCAATTAGTTACGGAACTGTTTCATATATATAGATTTTTATTACTATCTTTATATCGTAACGTTAACTTCATGCGCACGCATTATTTTCCTATGCTTTTTTTATTATTATATTTATAATAGCGAAATTTCCATATGGTTTTAAACAACTATCGTTCATATTCACATTATGTTGGTTTTTTATTAATTAAAAATTAAGGGTAATTAATTTCGATTCCGGAAGTTCTTATTACCTTTATTTTCATATGCTTTTTCATTTATGAATTATTCAAATGTTGGTTAAAAAACTCTTGAGTAATTTATACATTTGTGTGTGTTTAATTATTGAAATTAATAAATTTATGAGAGGATGTTTCAGTTTTTAGTGGTACTATGATGAAAGGCTGAATCTACCAAAATTCTGAGGAGTTTATTATGGAGAGAAAGGGAATTTAATATGTAGAGGATGTTTATAGGAGTTAAATGTGGAGAGGAGTTCAATGGTTTGTCGCCCTCAATCAAACACTTCATTTTTTAAGAGGGACGCTGGAGTCATATCATGGTTCTATTGGAAATTTCTGCTAAACCTGCAATTTCAGCTTCTTTGTTTTTGCCCCAATGATGAAAGGCTAAGGCTAGCTGAATTCTGAGGAGTTTATTATAAATTTATATATTTTGATATTGGGTTTTCCTTTTATTCATGTGTATAAGATTTCACGTAGTATTTTTTCTATGTTATTATACTGTGTTTAATTTTTAAATTGATTTTTTTAACAAACATTCTTAAAATCCCGGGCATTGCCGGGTACTTCAGCTAGTATATATATATATACATATATATATATATATATATATATATATATATATATATATATATATATATATGTATGTATGTATATATACGTACATATACATAAATATATATATATATATATTATATATATATATATATATATATATATATATATATATATTATATATATATATATATATATATATATATATATATACACTCATGGACAAAAAATTTAGCGCACCAAGAAATAATTGCGAGATCGTAACAAAACTTGCAATGAAGGTACATGTCGAGGAGATATGCAAATGATTAGAAATGCAGCATCATTGCGCATTACGTACAGCCGGTAGAGGGTGTTGAACATCGTACTCTGTGGAGTATAAAACAGGTAACCAAAGCTTGTTTGTGTGTGCTGAATCATTTACAAAGAAAGAGCTGAGATAGTTCGACTTGTTCGAAGACAATATAGGCAGTTGTCGCAAATTGGGAGGGGGAGAATCGTCGGGATGATGGAAGCTGGGTGGTCAGACAGGCGAGTAGCTAGTCAATTAGGCCGCTCTGATAGTGTTGTGAGGAGGTGTTGGGACCAGTGGACCCGAAAGATGTCATGTACACGAAGACCAGGCTCAGGACGCCCTCGACAGACCAGTCGTCGAGAAGACCGCCACATTGTAAGAAATGCACGCGTACAGACAACTGCTTCATCGGCCTCCATCCAGGCACAGGTAGCACCTTCACTAGGGGCCTCTGTGTCTTCTCGAACCATACAAAGGCGCCTAGCTGAAGGACAGTTGGTTTCGCGGCGCCCATTACGTGTGCTGCCCTTGACGCCCACCCATCGACGCCTCCGTTTGGAGTTTTGCCGGGCACGAGGAAACTGGACTGCTGCGGAATGGAACCAGGTCGTCTTTAGCGACGAATCCAGATTCAATCTCGGCAGTGATGACAATCGTGTTCCTGTGTGGAGAGCCTGTGGTGAATGCTTCAATCCTGCCTTTGCTGTACAGCGACACATCGCTCAAACAGCTGGTGTGATGGTATGGGGTGCCATTGCCTACAATACACGGTCACCCCTAGTATTGTTACGTGGCACCCTGACAGCCCAGCGGTATATTCATGAAATCCTGCAACCACATGTGTTGCCACTCGTGCAACGGCTCCCAGGAGCCATTTTTCAACAAGACAATGCTCGGCCTGATACGGCAAGGGTGTCACAAGACTGTCTCCGCATTGTTACTACCCTTCCTTGGCCTGCCCGATCCCCAGATTTGTCTCCAATCGAACATATCTGGGATCATTTGGGACGACGAGTTGGGCATCCCACGAGTTTGAACGAACTAGAGGCAAGGTTACAGCAAATATGGAACGAAATGTCTCAAGACATCATACAGAACTTGTTTGACTCAATGCCCAATCGTATCGCATCGGATTTAACATGGTCATAATCATCCCATTTGTCGTCCGGCACTTTAACAATTATCTGCGCGATCTCTAGGGGTAGCAACTCAATTAATTCGCTCACCCAATCAACCTGATCAATATCTATTTTCCGAGCTTGGCGCTCAAATAATGTAAGAAATAAAACCATATCGGACTTTTCTGGGTCGTATTTTTGCATTCTTAGGGTTTTGCGGGGTCTCTCTCTCTCATTACTCATAGAGGCTACGCTAGCGATTTCGGCGCTTTGCGTTAACCGTAACTTCTCAAGTTCGAAATTTCGCTCCTCCCTTAGCCTCTGAGATTCCAGTTCTCGTTCCTCCCTTAGTCTCTGAGATACCAATTCTCATTCCTCCCTTAACTTTTGCGATTCCAATTGTCTAGCCTCAGCTTTTAGTCTATCCTCAATTATGGTTTCCAGCAATAATTTGGCACTTTCTTCGTCATAATCTTCGCTCCCTACGATTTTCTTAGAGAGGTCTATTATCGTCTCTTCATCCCCCACCTCCAATCGAAATTCCCTAGCGAGGTTTTGAAGATAGGCTTTTCTATGCCGTTTTAAGAAAGCCATATTAATATCTTACAATTTTACTGGACACAAGTTTACTAGATAATTTTACACTCATAGCTTCCCTTTCCAAAATTTCACAAAATACAATACACACAGAAATACAATAATACACAATTCTCTTATCGACTTAGCAGAAGAAAATGAACTGTTCTTCCATTCAATCGCAACTGCTTTTGAGTAGGGTAGAAAAACTTAACCTCTACAATCGTTGTTTGCTTTCAAATTACAACATACCATAAAGAATCAATAATTCGATTACTAGCAATAATAATATCATTTCATCATCAATATAACACTTAGTTGCAATAAACACTTTTCATATACGACACTAAACTCAATTCTTTCACTGGCTAATTTAATTCGTAATATACACAATTCAAAAATACACTCAGAACTTTTGCAATTAAAACCACCTTAAAATTTTACTCCATTAATTTAATAATTCAGACTTGCATACTGTTTGAACAGTTACTGATGCTTGCGCGTAACTCTTGCTCTACACATAAAAAACACAATTCTACTAAATTTTTACTTGTAATATTTTCCACATATTTTAATTCAAGCACAATTACTTTTCGATTAGAATAAAGTGCATTTACTAATTTATCTTACAGCACCGTTCAACAATTATACATGCAAAACTAAGAATAGTCTTTAATTTAAAATTAGCATATATTTCCTTTACTACACAATTTCTTTGCCTCTAAGAATGAGTCAGGCTTACCTTCTCTGACGACCCTCGTTCTGCAATCAATGTCGGTCAGCTCAATGTTGTGGCTCCTTTGCGGAATTTTGTCAGCACGGCAACGGATATTAGTACACGGCGGTTTCCATCCGCTGAGGCTCCCGGTACTTCCTTCTACTTTCCAGGACAGGGCGTCCTAACAGGGGTGCTTCCTGGACAGGGTGTCCTACATCTATTTTCGTCGATAATGCGTACAATGTCATGCGCCGTCGCTGTTGATTAAACGACGATTCTTGATCCTAGTTAGCTGCCACCAATATAAAGGCTGTAACGCGTTGATCGAGGTAGCATTCGACTCAACAAAAAATCACAGCCAAATAAATTAAAATCGACGAATTTATTTCAATTCGGAGGAGAAAATTTGGAGATTGAAGATCCGTTACATAATCAATGAAAGTATTCTAAAATGACGACTGAGTCCGTTACGAGGAGTTACCACTTGGAGTTTCGCTAATTCAATATCATCGAATAGTTCGTTGAAATTAGAGCAAGTCCCTCGATTTTCACTCCCTGCAGGGTGGATGACTGCGAGGCACTTTATAGAATCAGGATAATCCGGCCTTGATGATCTCGATGAACTGTACCCAAGCTTCCTAGCCGAAGCTAAAAATTCTCTTCGTGAGAAATAAGCCGCCGACTACGCAAGTCCGCGTATAGCCGTTTTCTTTCGACCCTGGATGGTCGGAGGAGTCTACCACAGCTTAGCCGGTCGCTAACTAACTTTTTCTCGCCCCGTCTAATTTTGGACTCTCTCTCTCCGTCCAGATAACTCGTCTCCTATTGGCTCTGCTAATCGTGATGTCATTCTAGACTTTTCGATTTGCTGGCAGGCAAGGTTAAAATTCTAGTGATTTCATGGTGGTCCGCGTCATTAATCTGGAGCACCGTGGCGAATTTCTGTTCCGCCAAGATGTCACGTTTTTCCCACCGCTTTGTGTTCCTTTCGTTCCAGCTCGCTGTCACCTGTTATACGTTAAAGGGGGGCGTGTCGGTCAGTTGCGACATATTCCAGCCATGTGCTGCGTATATTTTAATTGTGAGAATTATTTTAATTCGTCACAATATATACACACACACATATATATATATATATATATATATATATATATATATATATATATATATATATATATATATATATATATATATATATATATATATATATATATACATATATATACATATACACACACACACACATATATATATATATATATATATATATATATATATATATATATATATATATATATATATATATATATATATATATATATATATATATATATGCATATATATATATATATATATATATATATATATATATATATATATATATATATGCATATATATATACACACATATATATATATATATATATATATACACGAACTCATATTTTATAAGTAAAGATAATTATGAGCCAGAAGAAGTATTTTTAACAAGAAAATATTAATTATGAACATATTTATACTGGTATATAAATGAAACATAAATAAAGTCCTTCCATATTCGACTAATGTGAATGGCTTACATTTATCAGTAAAGCTAGCGGTGATTATAATCTCGAACAAACGTCAAAAAACTATATTCAAAACGAACGAAATATATAGAAGATTAGAAAATGTTTATTCATAGAAAACGGTTTTTCAAATAAATATTTTCACTCTGTTATTTTGGTGGGTATGTTTTTCTCTGTTCAATACTTGTATTCTGGAGAAGAAATGTTAGAAACTTTTCTTTATTTGATTGCAGGAATTTTTATGATTATTCCTCTTACTTCGTAATATCTTGCTGAAAAAACATTTAATATATTTTTAGTATTGTTCCCTAAGACAAACAACAGCTATGAATCAGTGTTTATTAACACAGTATAAATTACGTATTTTCTTTTAGTTCCATTAATGTAATTTAGTAAAAAATGAAACTCTTCGAAAAAATTTATTTTTCAAATTCCGAGTATTAGCAACTTTTATAGATTATTTCTGAAACGTGAATCACAAAAAATAAACTTAATGCAAAACTATATTTATTAAATATTAAATTTTTAATCTCTAAAATAAATTTAGATTGTATAGCGTTTAACTCTAACACAGAGATTTTATACGATAAAAAAACAGGGATAAGAAATTGGAAAATTTTTGTTTTTAAAACATATTGTAAAATATTGAGACATTATTATAAATGCACAATATATTCATAAAAAAAGGAATTAAAATATTCTTGAACACTTTTTTCATATGTACATTGGGATATTAAAAGGGGGCTCACAACCTTTAAAACTTCAAAAAATCGATTTTTCGGTTTTGCTATATTCTAATTTTTGGGACATTTCTGAACAATATGCAAAAAACCGCATAAAAAAATTGCATTATTTCTCGAGTTATGAAAGTTTATGTAAAGCTCACTCTGTTGCCATAGCCATGTTATTCCAACCTTAACTCTCAAATATGTGATTCACATATTTTTGGATTGCGCGCACTGTTACGCCCAAATTATGTGTGCTAGATACACAAAATTTTTATCAGATTTGTATTATAAGCTTCTTTACACACTAAAACCAGAAAAGTAAAAAAAAAATTATAAACAAAAAAATTTACACGCGAAAATGTTTAAAAAATTGCTAAATTTAAAATTTTTTTTTTAATTTTATGTAAATTTCTCAATTTAAACTAATTTTTTGTATATTTTTTTGTTTTACATTAAACTTGAGTGTATTATTAAATTAATTTGACCAAAAAATAATTTCTGTATGCATATTTCTTAATTTTATGATGCGCGAAACATCCATTGATATTTTTCCCTTTTTAGTAATGTGTACATTTTAAAATAAAATCTAAAAATTATTTATGGCTTCACAAGTTCTATTTTTGTATAAAATATAACTGAAGACTTGTAATTTTGATATAAAACAAAAAAATTATATATATATATGAATATCATTGGAGTTTCAGTCGCTCTAATTTTTTAATGTTTAGGGTCATTTCCCAGTAGTCAAAGGTTGTGTGCCCCCTAATTCAAATAAAAAAGAATATGTACAGAGTACCTACTCGAAGCAACTTCAACTATAGTCGATTATATTTAAGAAATTACATTTTACTTTTTTTAGGATAAGAAGTTTTCTTTAAAGATAACCGTGATATATATATATATATATATCTGTGCGTGTGTGTGACCGTCAATGTGCGAAATTAGGCAACGTGTATACGTGCAACTGGATGTTTCTGTACAACTGCATGTATAAGTACAACTGGAGAGCATTTAGTAACAATGCAACAATAAGAAAAAACTACATGAAAAACAAACAGATCACCATTGCCGAGGGAAAAGAACCTATTGCACAACTCATGATGAAACTGTCCATGAGGGAAGAAACCAAATTGGTTGTGAAGACATACATACCAAAAAGGCCATTTCTGATAAATGTTGTACGTGTTTAAAGGCAACCAGTGATGCGGAAACAGACATACACTATCGCCGAAATATTCATGGCCTATGCTGGTTAGCCAGTGAAGACACTGGCGAGGAGAAACTGGAAAGTAATGGAGTCAGTATTGTAAACCTTATAAGCTTCAGTATTGAGAATGTTGTCGAAGATTAATTGGATCTACACTGAATAAAATAAGAGGTAAAAAAGCGAAGATTTTGTGCTTTCTCTGCATCATTCGGAGCGGCTGTGTTACTTCATATTCATTACGTCGACAAGAGAGGGGGTGACTGGATAAATATCTTAGCCGTTGTTATGAGTGTCGTAGAAATGATTTTTACCGATTTCGGGCTGTTTAAGAAATTTCAAACCACCTTTATGCTCGATGACAGTTTACTTTATGTACAAAGAACTTAGCACAAGAGACGTTTCTGTCAACGATATAACTCGCCGTTCAGTTACAATCACTCAGTCCCCACAAAGTGGTGTGAGGTGTATGTTGAAGACCAATTGCCAACTTAAGGTTCGCTCTTGTGTGAGAAGTACCACCGTTCTTTGGTGTAGCAAGTAGGTAAATATTGGTCCTTTTTTATTATTTTTTTCACCGAGTCTCGTACATCACTTTTAAATGGCTTCTTTCATTTTCCCTTACATCTTTTTAATAATGGCCATTTCGTGACTAACTTTTAATGCTTTGTCTAAATAGATCTTGCAGTTCTTTTTGTGTAATGCATGGGTATTAAATACAATACACATCATTTTAAAATAATATTAATATTTTTTTTTTATATATATATATATATATATATATATATATATACACTGCTGGCCACCCAAATTGCAACACCAAGAATGACAAGAGATATCACAACTAAATTTATGTTGTAGATGACATGTTGACCAAGTATCCAATGTTTAAATTTATAGACTTCTGTGAAGTGTGGTTCCTGCCAAAATCAGTAGCCAGAGTAGTCGCCATTGTTGGAGATCACCGCTCCCACACGCCTCGGCATTGATTCAAAGATACTTTGGATGAGTTATTGGGGTACAGCAGACCAAGCAGCTTCCACACGTTGCCAAAGTTGATCTGCTGTGGCAGCTGGGGATGGAATCTGGGTCAATCGTAGAGCAACCATGGACCACATGTTTTCTATCGGCGAAAGATCCGGAGAGCGAGGCGGCCAGGGAAGCAATTCAATCTGGCGATTGACGAAGAATCGTTGGACAATGCGTGCCACGTGTGGTCGCGCATTATCCTGTGGAAATATGGCTGTGGGCAAGCCCTGAAGGTAAGGAAGGACAACTGGCTCCAACACCTCGGAGATGTAGCGCTGGCTGTTTAAAGTACCGGCAATGCTTGCTAGAGGTGTGCGAGAGTGATATCCAATACCGCCAGATACCATAATACCCGGTGCAGGACCAGTGTGGCGGTGCATAACGCAGCTGTTCAGCATCCTCTCTTCACGGTGTGTCCAGACTCGAATGCGACCATCGTGGTGTTGCAGACAGAAATACTGTCGTCGTCACTGACTCATCAGTAAAGACAATTTCATTCCATTCTGCCGTCCACATCCTTCTGTCATCGCACCATTGGCGGCGGAGGCGTCTGTGGTTCTGCGTCCAGGGTAGACAAAGCAATGGACGTCTTGCGGACAGACCACTCTGCTGTAAACGGCGTCGAATGGTACGCGCAGACACTGGATGATGCGTTACAGACTGCATGTGCTGTGCTATGGTTCGTGATGTGACTGAGCGATCCGTCACTGCCATGCACACAATTTGCCTGTCATAAAATGAAGTGGTGCGCTGAGGTGGATGCTATCGAGCACACCGGTCCGTCGTAACCTCCTGCATCCAACGATCACATATCCGCATTACAGTTGTTTGGTTTCGTCCAACACGACTACCGATTTCCCTGAAAGGTAATCCACAATCTCGGTAGGCCACTATCCTTCCTCTGTCGAACTCGGATACTTGATCCAAACATGATCGCTGTTTTCGACGAGGCATAATTGATCGTTTTTTTGAAAAACCACAAGAAAAACACAATTGCCGAACTTGAAATCGTCGAAATCTCCAAGCCTTAAATAGCGCTTTGAAGTGGCGCCACAGACGCGCGTGATGTGCGTCTGCGCTTAAATTCTAATCATTTGTATATCTCACCGCTGCTAATGCGTGTTGTAAATTCCATGTTATTTGCATGTTTCCTTCATGGTGTTGCATTTACATTGGCCAGCAGTATATATATATATATATATATATATATATATATATATATATATATATATATATATATATATATATCCATTTTATGAAAAACCAGCATATCTGTTAATATTTGGCCATATGCTGTTTTTAAATACAACCATCATTTTCAATAAATTACTGACAATTATTGACAAACGACTACTATCTACAAAGAGGAACAACTGTGTGTATTGAGATAAATTTTTGATTTACAATGTGATTGATGGTGTAAAAAAGAATTGCGAAAATTAGACAAATTTAAATATGCAATATTGATTCAAGGCTGGCTAAATTGGTTGTGTGAGAATATACTGAACAAAAATGCAAAATTCTGAAAATAAACGAAAATTAAATAATTTTGAAGCAATACATTTTTCTAGAAGGTTAGTTTGTTTTTTATTTATGAAAATCGTTTCGAAGTAAAAAATGTTTCTTTTGCTATCTAAATTTTGATAGAGGGTATGTTTTAGAAATTGCATATTTCTATTGGGAAAAAAAGGCTGGATCAATGTTATTCATTGCAATATATCTCATTATTTCCGTTCCAAAATAATTGTTAAAAATTCTGAAATTAGAAATGCCGAAACATAATACGTAGCCCGTAATTAATTGTCTTTTAATCAATATTTTAAATCTGTATTCATATTCCCTCGGGTAATTACTTTACATTTGCATATTTTTTTTTACTTTCTGAAAGCAAATGTTCAAATTTTAAGAAATATGAGCGAAAAATATTTTACAGTATTCGAGTAATTCAAATATACCAGGAAAATATTATTTTAATGTTGCTTGTTTTATTGAAATTCAAATGTTTTCTATTTAGAAGTTATTTCTGGTAAATATCAAGGCAATAAATCTTTACAGTCGCTTTATGAATTATTATATTCCCATTAATTAGCTAATAAATTAACTTTAAAAAAGGTTTTGATCAGTCCATTGTTACTTTTTCATTAAGAATTGTAAGAAAATTTTAGAAAAACTTCTTAAGCTGTTCTTAATATATAATAATTGTTTTGTTTCTAGGGCATTATAATTTTTTATTTTGATAGAAGCAACTATGCATTTATAACAAATTTACGTTAATAGCTCTTTATCGGAAATCAATTATTTTTAATACATAAGAAAACTAATGCCAAATATACTTTAGTGAATAAATGTAATTTTTTTTGGCGTCGTGGTAAGAAAAAATATAAAACTTCTGTATAAATACACACACACACACACACACATATATATATATATATATATATATATGTATGTATGTATGTATGTATATATATATATATATATATATATATATATATATATATATATATATATATATATATATATATATATATATATATACATATATATATATATATATATATATATATATATATATATATATATATATATGTATATATATATATATATATATATATATATATATATATATATATATATATATATATATATATATGACAAGCGTTGGCTTCGCCTGCTAAATGTCGTTTGCAGCCTTCTTGTTTTATAATACATGGCATCGAGGTAAGGCATTCACTCAAAAATGACTCAGAATCGTATCAAATAGGTAGAGTTTATTCAGTTCTATTCCATGTAGACCACCTCTCCAAATCTACGCATTTCATTATTCGCTATTTCTCTTTTAGAGACGCGACGAAACACACATCTGAAAGCATCGACTTTTATCCCGCACTCTGGTAAATTTCTGTCAGCTCTGCGCGACAACTCTCCCTGCACATGCGCAGAGCCCAATCTAGACGTCTTCCAAGGAGGATTATATAAGATTTCCTCTTCGAACGCTTAAACCACAGACGCGTCAAGATTATATAATGAAAAAAGGAATTTCCCTTTCCCAATTCGCATCTTGAAATACGAACAATTTGAGGCGAATTACGCCACAAATATAATTTAACTCCTAAGCCCCCTTTAATTTACATTGATTATTCCATTCCCAACTTAAGTTGTGATATATATATATATATATATATATATATATATATATATATATATATATATATATATATATATATATATATATATATATAGGGGTGTGCGTTCGTGAGTATCTGTAAAGTATTATATAGTAGGAATATAATGAAATGTATTAAAATTTTTAATTTTTAATGCAAGGGGGAAGTTAATTTACCTGGCTGTGATTAAAACTCTTAATGGTACTTGTCTGTATTTTAAAATTTATTTTGATATTCAACAGACATTGCTGCTATTGAAAAATGTAAAGTGACTATAAGGGATATGAAATTAAAACTACAATAAGATGAATATTTCCATATTTTTTCCCTATTCACCAGAGATAAAAGACACTATATTTTGAAAATTCAGGATTTAAATTAAAAAATTCTGACTCTGAATAGCAAGATGCGGAACGCCGAATCTCTAGACCGGAACGAATTACAAAGAGAATAGTGATGTATAATGTTTGACAATAAAGGATTGCGTCTCGTTTGGACAGTAAAACTATACTTTTGTAATAATTTATACTTTAAAATGACAAATACATATTCTTTTTGTTATATTTTGTCAAAATAATTTTAGTTGATGCTGAAAATTATTTTGACTAACAGGAAAAAAACATTGTTTTTGGCTGATTATACCATATTTCAATATTCATGATCGTCCATTTTCGTTACATATTCTGGTAAAATTTCCGCCTCAAACAGCGATATTACAACTCCTCAAAAGTCGAATACTATCTTCGGAATCCAGCTTAAATCTCATGATCCTGCTTTGACATGGCATTTTAACTGTTTTTTTTTCTATTTTGAACATCTGTAAGGCTATAAGGAGTAGTAAATCTTACTGACAAAGAGTATTTTCATGAATTCAGTTAACGTTTCAGCTCGAAATAGCAACAAATACAACTCAATAAAGGGTCAACTTTTATCGTCAAAATTCAGCTTAAATAAACTTGATTCTGCTTTGAGTTATCATTGCTGCAGTTTGTACTATTTTCTCTATTGTTGTTGTTGTTTATGTCCCTGGGGTATCAGTAGATAAGCCCACCCATCCTGAGTACATATGAAGAGAGAGATGACAATATACAGAAAAAAATGTACAGACATAATGTTCTTTTACACAGATGATGAACCCTGTGATGGACAATGGTATTTTCATACTATTTCTACTATTTTCTCTATTGTTGTTGTTGTTTATGTCCCTGGGTATCAGTAGATAAGCCCACCCATCCTGAGTACATATGAAGAGAGAGATGACAATATACAGAAAAAAATGTACAGACATAATGTTCTTTTACACAGATGATGAACCCTGTGATGGACAATGGTATTTTCATAGATTCCCTTTCAACACGGGCTTTCTATCTATACATATAAAACGCGTAGGTATGCGGCACAAAAATCGACGATATTTCTACACTCCGAATGGCAACGGCTGCAAATACCAGATGTAAACATTAGCGGATGTCCGCAATTTGCAACCGCGTGTCATCAGGAATTTACGCACTGAAATCAGGAATGCTCGAAACCGAGCTGCACGATCAAGTGAAAATTGGCAACAGCCTCAAGAAAGACAGCGACGAAGAAATAATTCATTAAGAGAGAGGCTTGAAAGACAGAGTATAAATGATCGCGAGGTTAGGCTTAACCGTCTCCGGCATAGCAACCGACAGCCAGTAATAGTTAATTTTCTACACTTTTTTCAGTAATTGCTGAATTTTTACTCCATTTTATCACTCTTTCTTTAATAGAGTGATAAAGTGAAGAAATTTTCCCAACAATTTATTATTTAATATGATTAAGTGTACATATCTGAATTGTGAGCAAAAGTACATACAGGGAGTGATGTAATATTTTACATCACTCCCTGTATGTACACTATATTTTAGTACTTGCCACACTATATTTTAGTACTTGCTGAATTTTTATTCCATTTTTTAAGTGAAAATATTTTCCCCCAACAATTTCTTATTTGATGTAATGATAAAGTGTAGATATCGTAATTTTGAAAAACAGTACATACAGAGAGGGAAGTCATTTTTAAAATCATTGGTGTTGGGTTTCTCAGTCTTATCTTTAACTCTGTTCTGAAGTAATGGAATCATATTTTTTAATCATGATGTGAATACCCCTTAACAACGTATATTTATGACTAGCCGGACTTCGCCTAGCTACGCTCAAGCCATCCGTGTAACATATTTATGTACTTCGGGCCCCACAAAAGAAAAAAAGGCCTACAAATGTATTAAATTCAAGTGAATAAATTCCTTTCAATTTTTATTCCCTTTCGCTGCCAACAGATGGCAGCAGCATTGCACCAGATGATTTGATTTCTCAGCAGTGAGTGATTTTAGAATTAAAATATCTCTAAAACCATTGAATTAACAGAAGGAACAGATGTAGTATACGCAACGGGCCATCGCCAAATTGGCGCCAAAATCCCGTTCGGAGACCTGTTAGGCCTAAACTGCGAAATGTAAACAATAAATTGGAAAACAAACTTACTGCTGGCTTTATGAAACTCGTAGGCGCACACGGGATCTTCGCTTCGCTGAGATACCCTTGCTTCACTCCGCTACGCTCCGTTACGCATCCGTCCAAAAACATTGCAGAAAATCCCCAGCCGCTGGCTTCGCTACATCCCGCTGGCTGTAGCGGTCAGTAAAACAAAGCTTATCGCAAAAAATACCATCCGAACTTAAAATCCTCCCTGCCACGCAAAAAAATACCATCCGATCTTAATCTCCTCCCTGCCAGAATATAAAAACCGCCAAACAACCATCTGATTTGGCGAAAAATCGCCCCTTGGCGTTTGTTGCGTATATTACATCTGTACCCTCTTTCCAAATATGTAACATTTATGTACTTTCATGAGAAAACAAAATGCACCGATTGTCGGCCATTGCGTTACGATCACGTGATCTCGACATTCCCTGCTGTTCCTTTATTAATATAGAAGATAGAAGATAGACGACAGGTAACATTCCTTACATATGTTTCTTTCAGTTGAGTTGTTTTGCAAAAGAAAATATAAAACTAAAAGCGACCATGCTGGTCGCGCAGCGGCTAGTTTAAGGAGAAAGACTGACGACTGACTTTGCCTGAAATGACAACTAAGCTTTACTCCAGTAATGAAGAGATGCCCACGTAGTGTAAGGGGATGACGTTGCCAACTCTGCTAAGTGGGCATCGTTTTTTTCTAGTGCTACCACGTAAAATTCTATAATGGATAGTATCACATTATTTAATGACCACACATTTTTTTATACGATTTTCTCTATATATGGTCCAGCTGAGTTTTATTCATATTGTGTGGTATACAAATGTTGTATTTTGTATTTTATTTAATGCTTATCAATTGTTCTGTTCTTTATGTTAATAGACGTTCATTATCTGTCGAATAATTTTGTTGGGTCATTTCAGGGATTTATTCATATTTATACATTCAGGGATATATTAAACATTGTTATGTAATTTTATTACACGTTGTGTAATTAATAATCTTGTATATCCCTGTCAATTTACTGGCACTCTTAGTCGAGCAAATTCATGTTCTATATATCAGGTAGGTCCAAATAGTTGTATGTAAATGAAGGAAACATATTTGAAAGTCACTTTTTATAAAAACTTTAATTTTTATCCATTTACTCTTATTTTGTTTGTAAAATAGCCATTTACAAACTAGATTGTTTGTCATCCATTGCCTTACATCCTTATTAGTGAGGTATCGAAATTAGAAAGCATGCTTTGCTGGTGGATTGTTATTCATGGATATTATGATAATGTTAAGTACATTAGATGTTATATCAACAAATACAATGAAGACAAATACAGTCTGCCACACTTCTACTGGCTAAATGGCAGTTATTCATTTAACTATATTAGTAATAGAGTAACAATACAATATATGTTCAAGCGACTTAAAATTAAATTTTCTGTATCTCAGTCAAGTCCACAGAGTCAAATTTTAATCAAATAGTGGTAGTTGAAATACAATTTATATAAAAATATAGATTTTCTCCAATGACTCTTTAATTTTGTTTGTAAATACGTCTTTGTTATATTAGATACTTTGTCAGACAATACATTATGCCCCCATTAGTCGGATATCGAAGTTTGAAAGGACGCTTTGACAGTGAATTATTATTCATAGATATTATGATAATGTTAAGCACATTGGGGGATTTAACGAGGAATACAATGATTAGTACTACTAAAAGGGTAGTATATATATATATATATATATATATATATATATATATATATATATATATATATATATATATATATATATATATATATATATATATATATATATATATATATATATATATATATATATATATATATATAATTTATTGTTGTTCGTTGTGTAATTCATATATTTAATAGTACGAATGTTTCTAAATCCTATCGTTACTCCTTCAGTTAGCAACAACCTTAACTTCTCTTAACAACAACATAATACACTAAAGAATGTTAAGGTCGCAGTTGCTTTTAAATAATACATAAGGAAGTCTTAATGTGAAGTCTTCATTTAAACACTTTTTAAGTGTACCGAAAAGCCCTTTTGTCTTTTAAATTACGTTCCTTTATATATTAAGAACTCCGTCACGTATATTTCATATTAAAGATATTAAATTTCCCGTAAGCTTGCATGATAAAACCTCTAATGCAAGGTCTGTCACGTACACCCAAATATCTGAAGAACACGCGTTTTATCGCATCTGGTAATAAAACATAAAATGCCACGTTAAAGCTGAAATAATGTAGTTATATTCTATTTTCATTAAACCTCTCTCTCAACACGAGATCAAAATAAGATTTAATTATAACACACTGCGAAGCCTTTGACATGTAAATACCGGTATCTGTTAAAATACTTTCGTAAAGAAGATGCTTAGTGATTATAATGTGAGAATATTATCTTCAATGTTCGTCTTCATGAAAAGGGGGTAGGGTAGCTCATTGAAGGTTTAAATTTTATACTTTACACACAATAAAAATATATATTTGTTGAAAATATATAAATATTGCATAGACGTTATATTTGTGTATATATGCAGTCATATAGGGCGGATTTCTGTGATTTCTGTATTAAACATTCTAAATTAAAATTAACAAATTGTCGGAAAATCTACAAGAATTCCACTATTTCTGCAACATTTCAATATAGATAACTTTATGTACTAAAAGTATTTTTACCCGTTTTGTTAAATAACTATAATTCATAAAAAAATTTATAAATGTGGATCAAAGGAAAATCAATAAGTCAGGAATTAATTCTTGGTAAATATTGTCAGTAATTTAAAATCTGCATAAATAAAAAATAATACCTTATGATATTCATGTCATTAATATTTCAAATAAACTGAGTAGGATTATTTTTGAAGAAGAATTTTAGCAAAGCGAAGTATATAAATCTTTATTTATTAAAACCTTCATATACGAAGATTAATTTTAATCTATTGTCATGAAGATATTTCAAAAGAAAAGTTTTTAGCTCTAAATAGAGTAAAACTGTGTAACAACTTAATGTATTTTGTTGAAGAACAATGCTTGCTCTAATTCATTATCCACATTACAATATCCAACAATGCTTGCTACAGTACATTATTCACAATGGAATATTGAAAACATCATTTTCTGTGTATGTAAATATCTTCGACAACAGGCAAATGATGTTTAATGTAATGAAAGTCCTTAATTCATGACACTGTTATTAATTATAATAATGAAGCTATTTCTTAAACATTAAAAAACAATTATCATCAGCTGGTTAATTTCCATAGTATAAATATGCATCTTAAATAAGCCCTCATACCTATATTAATATATTATTGTTTGCATGAAAACGTAGTAAAAACTTGCATGTTTAACGATGTAAAATTGAAGTGTATAATAATTAACACTAGCAAGTCATAATAATTAGGTTAGTATTTAGAGGGAACCGAATATGAATATGCTGAACTTTATCACTGTAGGTGATTATTTAATTCCTTACAATCATTCAATGGCTTACAATGTAAGCATCAGTTCCAGATAAAAGTTACAGGATTTGGTTGCAACTTTTTTATTCAAGAACTAAGATATAACTTGAAATTTAAGTACATTTGATAAGCGATAGTCTCAGGGGATATTTTTAGGTTACAGAATGGACTAATGTTTTCATAAAAATCAGTTAATCTTCAAAAGGATTAGAAGATCTGAAATCTTTAATGCTCTAGTTATTACTACGAATACGTAATACAATTTATTGAATATTTTATATTACTCCATCAGTACCATTAAGTTTAATTACTCTCAAATGGTTACCATACACAAATGATTACCCTCTTGAATCTTTGCTTATCATAGAATTAACTATCACGTATTCAATAACTTTATCTAGAAGTATATTTATATTAAATTACCAGATCAGATTAAACATTTTCAAACATAAATTCACAAATTCATTTAAATATCTATTATTATTAAAAATATATATCGCTTGATTTACCCTCGTGCAAAACGGTTTCTACATTTTATATATAAAAATAGCTAGTCTTTTCAAATTATACGCTTAAAAAAACGGCATAGTTTTTAATCAACTTACTAGATGAAAGAATATAATCATATCGCATTTAACTCACTGCTTAACATTGCGTTATTTATACACTCATGTTCATAAATTAAGGATAATGCCAGCTCCGGCAAATAAAGGTTCAGAAACAAAACAAGCATGACTTATTCATAAAGCCCATTTATTAAACAAAAGATTAAGAAGAAAAAAGATGGTGTATGTATGATACCATTCATAAAAACTACGATTTTTGCTCCCTGGAGCAATTGTAAAAAATATCTCCTTTACAAAAACTTAATATTACATGGTTGGTATGATGATTAATGCATTGTATATCTCCCATGTGATGAAATGCAGTCTGTACAACTCCTAGGCGTGCTGAGTATTAAATTATCCAGCTGATATTGGGGAAGATTACTCCACTCAGCAAGCAATGCACTCCCAAGTTCCGGTACTCATGTAGGAGGTGGTTGACGGGCTGCTACTCGTCGGCCAAGGATGTCCCACACATGCTCTATCGTAGTGATCCCCAACCCCCGGGCCGCGGACCGGTACCA
Organism: Dolomedes plantarius; assembly: GCA_907164885.2. Lineage (NCBI taxonomy): Eukaryota > Metazoa > Arthropoda > Arachnida > Araneae > Dolomedidae > Dolomedes > Dolomedes plantarius. Next base: position 117,807,372 of record OU015492.1, read on the forward strand.
GTCTGTGGCACAAATGGCACGGGGCCGTCAGCTTAGGGCCACAAGCTCAGGGTTCTTATTGATTTAGCGTTCTAGTGAGTTAAAATGTTAAATCACTTTATATTAATTTTTTGGAGTAACTATATTTCATTTTGAAGGCATGTTTAAGCACAATTAAATTAAAATTATTAAATCAAAACAATCTAAACTATAAACAATCACCCCCCCCCCCTTCAGCGGGGGCGCGGTAAAATTAACAAACGTTAACCGGTCCGTGGTAAAATTATCAAACGTTGACCGGTCCGCGCTGATAAAAAGGTTAGGGAGCACTGCTCTATCAGATTCAAGTCAGGTGAGAATGCTGGCCATTCCATTAGGGTGATATCCTCAGATTGAAGGCATTCGTTTACGATGTTTGCTCGGTGAGGACGGGCATTGTGATCCATAAACACAAATACTGCGCCCATGGCACCCCTAAACAAACGTACATGTCGTTCCAGAATGGTGTACCGATAAATGGGGCCGTTCATGGTTCCTATTTGAACATGCAGATCTGTTCTGGAGGCCAGTATAATTCCAACCCAAAAGAGCAATCCTGCACCATCGTAACGGTGTCGTTCAAGGATGTTGTCTTGGTGGTAACGGGTACCTGGCGTTCTCCATATGAAAGTTCGAAGTCAGACCGCAAGCTAAACCTGGACTCGTCGGAAAACATCACACAAGCCCACTGAGACAATGTCCAAGTTGCATGTTCTCTCCTCCCGGCTAATCGCTGCCGACAGTGAGTTGCCATGATCGGAACATATCTGACAGGCCTGCGACCAATATTTCCCAAACGTCTGTACACGGTTTGCCTTGAAACTGTGGTACCCGTGGCTGCACATAGCTGACGAGACAGGTTGGTTGCTTTTCTCCTTCTGCTTCTTTTGGCAGTTACTGCCAAATACCGGTCTTTATTCGACGTTGTAACTCGGGGGCGACCTGTACTGTAACTTGTACTGACATTTCCATCATCTTGAAATCGTTGCCAAAGCCTAGAGATGACACTTTGGGCAATTCCAAGTTCCTCGGATACTTCCATCTGAGTACGCCCACATTCCAGGCGGCCGTTCAAAATTATCTTATTTATTTTCATACTAAGCATGCCAATTGTTTTACGGACTGTATTTCATAGCATGGAACACATACAATGTATTAACCATCATACGAACCATGTAATATTAAGCTTTTGTGAAGGAGATATATTTTACAATTGCTCCAGGGAGAAAATATCGTAGTTTTTATGAATGGTATTATACATACATCATCTTTTTTGTTCTTTATCTTTTGTTTAATAAATGTGCTTTATGAATAAGTTCCGTTTGCATTGTTTCTGAACCTTTATTTGCCGGAGCTGGCATTATCCTTAATTTAAGGCCATGAGTGTATTTGGCATATATTTGTTATGCATCTTTGTTTATATAATATATGGATTATTGTTTTAAACTTTAAAAATATTTTTTGTCAAGCTAATAAATGTATACAATTTCTCAAATGTAGAATTTGAAGAGATAAAATATACCTAGATATGTCGCAAGACATATATAAGGCAAGGAATATATGTATATATATATATATGTCTGTAACGTGGGGAGAACGGCCGCCGGTCATTGCAATGAATATGCCGCACCCCACATCCCGGTCAACTCTGTAGTGACACTGAATTACTGGAACAGTAGTCTGGTCGAAAGAATCAGACGTTGGCACAAGTTTACTCGAACGCCATATTTATTAAGTTCACCGGCTCCTCCGCCGGGTTTTTCGTGGCAGGCAAAATATTACAGGGTGCGTCTAAATTGAGACATCTGATAGTTTTATAAGTTCATCTCATCCCGTGACAGAGAGGTGTGACTTAGTGGCTGATTGGATAAAAGTTGTTGTTTATGTGCAAAGCTGAATTAGACCCCCACGCCGCGCACCTATTAATTTCGTTAAAAAGTCAGCCATCTTTAATGATATTGCCTGGGATTACCAAAGACTGTAACAATGGGATTTTTACATAAGTTTTACTAGGACGACAATACTACAATTTAGAATATCTTTTGGAATTTAACACGAGTTAACTAATTAAGAGATTAAATAGGGATATGTAATTTTGAATACTAAAGTGAGGAATTAATAGTTTTTGAATGTTAAGAGTGTTGAATTAAGAAATTACTAGTTTTTTAATAATATATATATATATATATATATATATACACTGATGGACAAAAAAATTAGCGCAAAAAGAAATAATTGCGGGATCGTAACGAAACTTGAAATGAAGGTACATGTCGGGGAGATATGCAAATGATTAGAAATGCAGCGTGATTGCACATTACGTATCGCCGGTAGAGGGCGTTGAACATCGTACTCTGTGGAGTATAAAACAGCTAACCAAAGCTTGTTTGAGTGTGCTGAATCATTTACAAAGGAAGAGCTGAGATAGACATGTCATTACGCCGTGTTCGAAGACAATATAAGCAGTTGTCGCAGTTTGAGAGGGGGAGAATCGTCGGGATGATGGAAGCTGGGTATAAGCTAGGCGGATAAGCTAGGCGAGTAGCTCGTCAATTAGGCCGCTCTGATTGTGTTGTGAGGAGGTTTTGGGACCAGTGTACCCGAGAGATGTCATGTGCACGAAGACCAGGCTCAGGACGCCCTCGATAGACCAGTCGTCGAGAAGACCGCCACATCGTAAGAAATGCACGCGTACAGCCAACTACTTCATCGGCCGCCATCCAGGCACAGGTAGCACCTTCACTAGGGGCCTCTGTGTCTTCTCGTACCATACGAAGGCTCCTGGCTGAAGGACATTTGGTATCGCGGCGCCCATTACGTGTGCTGCCCTTGACGCCCACCCATCGACGCCTCCGTTTGGAGTTTTGCCGCGCACGAGGAAACTGGACTGCAGCGGAATGGAAATTGGTCGTCTTTAGCGACGAATTCAGATTCAATCTCGGCACTGATGACAATCGTGTTCGAGTGTGGAGAGCCCGTGGTGAACGCTTCAATCCTGCCTTTGCTGTACAGCGACACATCGCTCCCACAGCTGGTGTGATGGTATGGGGTGCCATTGCCTACAATACACGGTCACCCCTAGTATTGTTCCGTGGCACCATGACAGCCCAGCGATATGTTCATGAAATCCTGCAACCACATGTGTTGCCACTCATGCAACGGCTCCCAGAAGCTACTTTTCAACAAGACAATGCTCGGCATCATACTCCAAGGGTGTCACAAGACTGTCTCCGCACTGTTACTACCCTTCCTTGGCCTGCCCGATCCCCAGATTTGTCTCCAATCGAGCATATCTGGAATCATTTGGGACGACGAGTTGGGCATCCCACGAGTTTGAACGAACTAGAGGCAAGGTTACAGCAAATATGGAACGAAATGTCTCAGGACAGCATACAGAACTTGTATGACTCAATGCCCGATCGTATCGCATCGTGCATTCGCGCTAGAGGGGGTCCAACTGGGTATTAACTCCTCCGTTCTTTTGCCTTTTTCTCTGAAATAAATTATCCTTTTTCTTTGATTTTCTTATCATTAACTTATATCAAAGTAGTCATTACGTATGTAAAATTTCGTTTCATTTTGACGACTCCTTCTTGGTGCGCTAATTTTTTTGTCCATGAGTGTATATATATATATATATATATATATATATATATATATATATATATATATATATTTATATATATATATATATATATATATATATATATATATATATATATATATATATATATATATATATATATATATATATATATATATATATATATATAGATATATCTATATATATATATATATATATATATATATCATATTTTTTTTGTAATTTATCAAACATAGATTTTATTTTCAAAATTTGGGATTCAAAGTAATTTCAGTACATTTCTAATAAAATTGCTCTACACTCGATCAGAAACATATTGTAATTTCACCCACGCAAGTCTCTTTATTATTGAAAAGGGACACATCTGTGTTATACATAATTGTTTTAATCAATATAGAACTTTTTTTATTTTAAACATTCACTTGTAATCATGTTTGGGCCTGTTGAGCTAATAAAAGAATACATTTGCTCAAAAGCATACTGAATACGCTCAGATTCAGACACAAATCAACCCTGAAACTGTGTCTAATACATTATTTTTTACATTTTTTTTCCTATTAGACATTTTCTTATAAAGAAATCAGTGAAACTGACTTTAAGTATTACAGGTACATAGATATTTTTCTCAGGGAATGAAAATAAATCCAGAAGTATATATATTTCAGGCAGAGACGAAGTAACAGAAACTTCAGCTAACAACTATTTTCCCTCAATCTTCCCTCGAGCAAGAGCGAGAACAGCTGTGATTCGCTCACTTGACAAATTCATTTTTCCTTAGATAAGTCACTCAGGGGCATCCATCAAGATCTTGAAGTTTCTTATATTTGGAGTGTCCATGCTGTCAGTATATTGTCAAATCATTTTTTCTGGTGATTTATTGTATCTAAGAATAATATTTATGGCATGCTACAACAGAATGTCGGGACACCCTCATAATTACATTATTTCTACGTACTTTTACATTATATATATATATATATATATATATATATATATATATATATATATATATATATATATATATATATATATATATATATATATATATATCTTATTAATAAAAGAGAGTGTTTGAGTGTGTGTGTGTGTATGCGATCCCCAGGCGAATCTGTGAAACTTACAGACGTCAAATTTAGCACACGGGTAGTGCAGACTACCCGTGTATTTCGTATTTTTATCTTACAAAGAAAATATTTACATCATCTGGAAGATGAAAGCTTTCTCATTCATATGAACCTCATTTCAAGTCTCTATCTTAAAATTTCGATTTTTAATTGAATTTTAAAGAACAATACGTCAACGCAAATTCCCCGCTTGAATCTTCAAGCACGGTTTCGTTGAAGAGCCTTTTTTTCACCCATAGGCGAGGGGGAGGGGGGGAAGGCTCAAAGAAAGAATATTTCGCCCATTCGTGGAGGGTCTTACCGAACGAAATTTCTCGCCGGGGGGGGGGAGAATTGTTTTTCTGGCTGTGACTGTTAGCAGGAAGTGGAATACGTAGCCAGAAAATTTAGATACCTTGATTCGTTGTTTTTTAGTTTTTCCAATCTCTGACAATGATTGCTGAAGGGAGCGGGTCCCTAAACCGACCGGCTGGAAGGGCGAAGCCCGTGTCATGGGTTATGTCACAGTATAAATAACATAGAAAATGTCAATTTTTTCTATGTTATTTATACTTTAATCAATTTTTAAATTGATTTTGGTTAACAAACATTCTTAAAATCCCGGGCAACGCCATCTGTAATTAGGAATACCTTCAGTTTTTCCTTTCTTACAGAACAAAACTCATTTCGGAAGTTTCATTGAAGGTAAAACGAGTAATTTCTGTTGTGGCATCTAAAAAGGTATTTTAAGTAAACAATTAAACTTTGAAGCGTATTCCCATCTTTAAACATTACAGTAATAAGGATTACATCTTATTAATAAAAGCGAATGTTTGCGCGCGCGTGTGTGTGTGTGTGGGCGGGCGGCCCCCAGGCGAATCTGTAAAACTCACAGCCGTGAAATTTGGCACACGGGTAGTGCAGACTATGGGAAAGTGCACCTCGAAGCCTGAATTTTAAATTTTATTCTAGAAATTTTTTTATTTTATGTTTGGTGGGATATTTTATATTTTTTTTAACTTCAGATTACGATATCTCGGCAAAAAATGATCGTAGAATTTGGATCTTTTTACAATCTAAGACTACAGACATTTCTCCTTCAAACAAGACCTCATTTGTTTAAAAATAATTTAAAACAGACTAATATTATCATCCAAATATTAAATCCACTTTTTCGATAAATTTATGCACTTTTTAGCATCTGTGTGCGCAATTTTGTTCAGTTTAATCGTCGGTGCGTGTGTATTCGAGTCACCATGGGGGGATTTTAGTAGTGCTTTCGTAATCTGTGAAGTGTTAAACCCCGGCTACGTGTAAACATGTGTGTGAACTAGAAAAAGAAAAAAATATTGTGACTTTCACATTATAACCAGAACAGACGAGGGACTCTTGAACATGCTGGAAAGTTAGAGGAATTGCGCCAAGTACGATTCCACATATAAATAATTGCATACATGAACATTTTGAAGAAAAAAAATAAGAAGGTTCAATTTCTACACTTGATTTATAAATAGTATTGGTAGCATACAGGTAAGCAATAATTACGGAAAAATTTTTGAAGATGAACTGTTTTAATTGAGTTATAATTGTATGTTAGTTCAGTGAATAAAATCTTATTATTTCTGTATGAGGTATGCCAAATATAATATTTTTCCATTGATATGAATCTTATTAATAAAAGAGAGTGTTTGAGTGTGTGTGAGCGTGTGTGTGTGAGTGTGTGTATGCGATCCCCAGGCGAATATGTGAAACTTATAGACGTCAAATTTAGCACACGGGTAGTTCAGACTATGGGAAAGTGCACCTCGAAGCCCGAATTTTAAATTTTATTCTAGAAAATATTTTATTTTATGTTTGGTGGGATATTTTATGTTTTTTTAACTTCAGATTACGATATCTCGGCAAAAAAATGATCGTAGAATTTGGATCTTTTTACAATCTAAGACTACAGACATTTCTCCTTCAAACAAGACCTCATTTGTTTAAAAATAATTTAAAACAGACTAATATTTTCATCAAACTATTAAAACCACTTTTTCGATTTTTTAAAGCTCTGTTATGCATCTACGGTCGATGCTCTTCGTGTTTTTATCTTATAAGAAAATATTTACATCATCTGGAAGATGAAAGCTTTCTCATTCATATAAACCTCATTTCATGTCTCTATCTTAAATTTCGATTTTTAATTGAATTTTAAAGAACGATATTTCAACACAAATTATGATTTATTTTTTCTCGATGATATCTTTTTCTTAATTGTCATATTTTGAGAACATAACTTTTTTAAATTAAAAAAAACACAAATAACAGTTTAGGTTAACAAGAATTATTGTCAAGAATTATATTTCACATGATTGGACAAGCCACAGGTCAAGAAGTGTTGAAATTAATGGAGGTAAGGTTAATTTTTTTTACATGCAGTAATTTTTTCATGTTCTGATTCATAAATTAGAATCGATAGCTGATTTATACCTCATTTATATTTTTAGAATTTAACTTGTTACTTCTGTTTTAACTTTCCTTTCTATTTTACCATCATGTTTTGTTTTGCTATTATTGAATTGTGTAAAATATTTTTCATTGCTTACTACGATTTAAAATTTTTTTTTGTATTATTGGTCTGTACTTTTTTATTCATACTGTGTTATTCATACTGTTATTTTTTCTACCTTATTTATACTGTATTTAGTTTATAAACTGATTTCGCATTGTTTACTTTTCAGTTTTTCCCGAATGATTTTCCGAATCTTTACCCCGGAAAGAGAAGCGAGACAGAAAGAAATCGGACAACAACAGCGAAGAATAGTTGGACAAAAACCACAGGATGGTCATGATTTGTTAGCAAGAGTGTTTCATGAAAAACAAAAATAACTTATGAGTCTCATCACAAAGGCAAAGATTTTGGGAGAAGTTAGGTGTCATATGTACACCATAATTGCAGTTTTGGCTTATTTAAACTCTGTATTCTCACATTTTGATGCCCTTGTAGCAGTAATGGATTACATGGTTCACTGGAGTTACTCATTTTGTTCCATTTTAAAGGAATTAGGCTGTGGTTCATATGGGAATGGCGTTTAGAAACATACGGCATATGAGGCAGATATTACGGATCAAATAATAGCCAAAGATGACACCACTTCAGTCAGTTGTCACAAAACAATTGTCTCTGTCCACATGTTGCAGAAGCCTCCTCTGCACGATTTCTCCATTCGGGAATGGCGTTTAGAAACATACGGCATATGAGGAAGATATTAAGGATCAAATAATAGCCAAAGAAAGCAAGTGTCTATAGACAATGCGTGGATTGTCCCGTATTGCCCTCTACTAACCACAATTTTCAATGTCCATATAAACGTAGAGTACTGTAATTCAGTTTTATAGTTTTGGTTGTGAGTGGATCACTGGTGTGTGGTTTTCAAATGATTTTAGTTTTTACTGGAAATTAGCAGAACATTAGCTTCCAAAGCAGTAATCGCTTGGAAAGTTTTTATTTATATACACATCTCAATACCATAATACTCTTAAAATTTATATTTTAACACATTTCGGTTACTGCTGTTGTTTGTAAACACACTATCTTCATTGCCATGCTCATTTCAGAAATTTCTCATTGAGATGATGCTCATTTAATACGTGTTTTCAAAAGTGAAATATACCATGTTCTGTAAATGCCCCGAATATATTTCTATACTGGAGATGTAGACAGATTAAAGAATGTAAGAAAACTTTTGTGTAATTAATACATTTGTGTGTGTTTAATTATTTAAATTAATAGATTTATATTTTTTATACGTTTTATTCTTGCATTCTTTTAGGGGTTTATAGTGTTGCGTGTGAGTGGAACACTGGTGTGTGGTTCAAATGATTTTAGCTTTTACTGGAAATTAGCAGAACATTAGCTTACAAAACAGCAATCGTTTGGAAAGTTTTGAATTTAATTTATTAAATGCTGATCACGAGATTTCGTTTCTTTTTGTGATAATTTAAATTAATTTTGCGTCACGTGCATAACAACGAAATTAATTGGCAAAGAAAATATTAAAATACAGTAAAAGATAAAATTTAACCACTAGACAAATTGAGATGGAAATTTTTAAAAGTTTTGTTCAAATTAGTATGTTTTATGGATATTAAATCAAATCTATAAATAAAACTGTAATTTCCTCTCAAAATATGCTTCGCCATGACGATAAATAAGTCCCAAGGCGTAACTTTAAAATATGCTGGCGTACATTTACGAGAAAATTGTTTCTCGCACGGTCAGTTTTACTTAGCTTGCTCACGCGTAAGTTCGCAGACGAGTCTGGTAATATGAGATCCGCCCCAATAAGAAACAAAATATATTGTTTATAAGAAAATCCTCTAAAAAGGAATTTCACTACTTTTTCATTGTAATTATCCTAAAATGTACCCCGTAGCGAAGAACGGGTATTCACCTAGTATATATATATATATATATATATATATATATATATATATACAAGGTGCGCCCATAAAGTAACCGGACAATTTTTTAAAAATAAGAAAATTATTACTCACCTTCAAATTAATTTTACTCCTTCAAAATAATCACCAAAGGAGTCTATACAATTTTTCTAACGTTTCTCCAAGTCATCGAAACACTGTTTATATGCGTTGGAAGTAACCTTTCGCAAAATGCGCGTAACATTTCCGAGACGTTTCCAAATATCTGTCTGTCCTTTCATGGTCATCTTCAGCTTCGGAAAATGGAAAAAAAATCACCTGGTGATAAATCGGAAGAATATGGTGGGTGATTTATCACTGAAATTGAATGCCTAGCAAGATATTTTTGTACAGAAATTGCTGTACGGGGCCTATCATTATCGTGTAAAAGAAAACATTGCCGAGAATCAAACAGTTCCTTCCTAACTCGCCTTGTCCAGAGTCTTAATCGAAAATGCTCCTCCTTGTAAAAATACTGATTAATTGTTTGATTTTCAGGAACAAATTCGTGGTGAATAAGTCCTCTGTAACCAAAAAAATGCAATCAGCATCACCTAAGTCTTTGATTTTAAGAACGAGTTTTCTCCACATTTTCCTCATCCTTTGAAGTTTAAGGGCATCCTGTCATTGGTTTATCTTCAATACTTTCCCACCCACATTTAAAGCAGTTGTACCACTCATACACTTGTGTTCTTGATAACGATGCATCACTATATACTGTTCGAAGCCTCTCAAAAGTTTCGGTAGCAGATTTACCTAATTTGTAACAAAATTTAATGTTACAACGTTGTTCCATTCCGAAACAGATTTTTTTGTACAATGTCTTCTCAATAAATGAAAATTACTACGGCGTTTTGATATGCAAACGACAAAATAACCAGTTTAAACTGACTTTATCAAGAGTTGAGATGTTACTCTTTCTAGCCAGGTGATTATTCTTTCACCTTTTTTATTTTATTGTTTGATCTTTTAATTTGTCCGGTTACTTTATGGGTGGACCTTGTATATATATATATATATATATATATATATATATATATATATATGATGACCCGAATGGTCATCTCTTGAAGAAACACAATCGAGGCCGAAATTAAATGCAATTCCAAATCATAAATAACTGAAGTTTATTTATCGTAAAGATTAACACATCTTACTCAGTTCGGAGCCAGCCTGCGTCTCTCGCTAAAAAGCGCCAAAATAGCATTAGGTGAAAGAGGTTGCCAGAATTGGCGGAGGAAGTTAGTATGTGGAAGGCGGAGCGTTTACGTCAAGACGAGTTACCATGGCAGAGATGAAGTACAGAATGGGCGATTATAGATAGTTAGTAATATTATCACATATATATATATATATATATATATATATATATATATATATATATATATATATATATATATATATATATATACATAGAGAGAGAGAGAGAGAGAGTGAATCAGAGAGTTCCATATGTATAATTTTTAAAAACACTTGTTTGTTTGGGCATGTCTAATTACTCTAATTCGTAAATGTTTGAAGTTGTTCCAAATGTTTGAATGTTCTAAATTTCCGAATTTTTTAATGCCGTTATATATTGCATAAAGGCATTATAGGAGTACTTTTGTCAATAACATTTAATGAAACTTTCTTTGAAAGACTAATGGGATTCTGTTGAATGTGAAGATGAAAGTTGAGTAAATTCCTGAAGTAATAATTAAGTTTACTCTTAATAAAACAGTTACTAGAATACCCTTCCCCTTTCGCAAAATCAGTCTGTAAACATTGCGAAACAGCTGTGATGATAAATTTTCGAGTGATGGTGTCTCAAACATTTAGAAAGTGTCATCTGTAAATAGGCCCGCATTTTAACTGGCATTAAATGATAGCGAATTTTACAAATTAATTATTATTCAAGTAATGCGAGAGTTATTTCAGAGATTAAATCAATATGCAGCGGTTTTGTGGACAGTTCATGGCTCAAAGCAAGAAGCGTAGTCTCCATAATACTACATACTCTTCATACGGTATAAAGCTCCTAAAAGCCGCTTTATATACATTTCAATTATAATTATGCTCCATCATTGTTATGCGTAGTTGGGATAATAACCTATGTTGAACAGTAAGTATTGCACACCATTCTGCATTTGACAACCACACTAGTATCTATTTATGCATTATCCATTTAAATTAGAATTATTTCACAACGCATAACGCCTTTCATGATTAAATTTACAAACTTTGCTTCATATTCAAAGTTTATAATCGTAATTTGAAATTTTAAACATTTAACGCTAAGGAAACGTCTTTTTTTCCCCTGAATTCTCTAATTTTCAAAAACTTCTTTCTTAACCACTTTGAGTTATTTTTTTTTTAATTTAATCTATTGACTTTTTGAGATTTGATTACAAAATACCATCTCTGTTAAAAACCTGCATCCCATCATTATAAAATTACGGTATTGTAAAACAATATTAAATCTTCACACAATATTAAATATTCACATAATCCGCCAAACAACACCACCGCCTGGTGCTACCTCAATTTTTCCCTACCCCCCCCCCCCCTCCCCCAGGACCGATACCTGAGGGATTCGTACCTTCTCCCACCATCTCTCATCTCATAGAAGGGCTTTCCAGTCTACGTATTTAATGTGCCTATATCCAACCTAGACAAGAAATAAACATAAGGCTTTTTATGGGGTCCATACCAAAAGGCTAAACTTAACCTTTTATAGGCCGAATTCAGATGCAGGTGTATTTTAAATTAAGTTGTTGCATATTTTGCCTTCTAATGCTTTAGTTAAGGGATATTAGTCATTTAAATGGGGAAAAATTATATATAATTTTCATTGTGTTCCCAATCGGGAACATTGGCCACTCCTGACTATACTTTTATACTGCATTCAAAAATGGAATACAGTGATGAGTAGATTAAATTATAAGCGAAGTAGTAAGAATGAATGAAAGATTTATTTTTAAATTTAAATGCAGATATGAATTATGTTGAAAATTTGTAATTTTAAATGAAAACAATTTCTTTTACTTAATCAAAATAGCAAAAATTTATGTTTATACCTTTATTCCATTGTACAATGGAAAACACGTCAGAGGCAATTTTTTCTTACATTCATTGCAAGCAAATCTTGCATTTACTGTGAACTGTGCACATCTACCTTGTGTTGTTTGTACAAGGAAATGGCCATCACTCTTTCTCTGTGATGTGGGCGGTGAACTTGGGGTGCTGGTTGAGGCCCATCCTTTCTTGGTGCAATTCTTAGAAGAATGATTGAAACCTCTCGGCGAAACACCAGATGAGTCAGCTTGGTATATTTTTCATTACTTGCTAAATGTAAAAGCCAACCAGCGACAAAAGTCATATTTGATGCATCAACAGTTAAATTCTACCAATATTTTTTATTGAGAAGCGTGGGACGGCAGGGGCCTAACATTCTATCTAGCAGGTCAACTACACCCATTTCAGTATTATATTTATGTATCAAATTTGGTTGTTGTGTGTCACTTTCTTCTAATCTTTACGTGAATATCTTTTGTCCACTGCATTGGGAGATGAGTTCAATAATTTGAAGAAACTGTCACTACAGAATTGTTATTCCAGGGGCATAAAAATACCGATCCACCACTTTGGTAATCAAATGAAACTCTTTTGAGTTTTTTCATCTCCTTTGAGAGCATCAATGGACATTTTTGAATTCGATGTTCTCGTATAGTTCCTACGGGTTTTATATTATTTCTCGCAAGATCCTTCATCTAATCTTTAGTAGTAAAAAAGTTATCAAAAATATTTCTATTTGAAGAGGGTTTGCAACAACTGTCAGAAGATTATTTATAACCCTTGTACCAAGAGGGGCTATTTCATTTGACTGCTTTTCTGTATGAATTTCCATTTTATATGTATAACCATTATTTCAACTTTCAACCAAAAATTCTCAGTACAGGAAATGATGTCGCCGCAGTATAGTGGCGACAGGCCAATGTTCCCAATTGGGAACATAAAGATTTAACTAATAACAACAAGTGCATTTTTAAAAACTTTATTTTATTTTATATTTTTTTAATAATTTGAATCCTTTTAAGTATTCCTACCAATTTTTAGAAGCATTCTATTGTTCTTCACATTTATATGAATTTTTAAGTTGTGTTCTGTGAAATATGTGGAAAAAGATCCTTTTTATGATATTTTGTACATTTCCATTTTTATCTTTGAAATGTGGTTTCTTTTTCAAAAAATCAAGTCCATCTTTTAGTTATATTTGCTAACTTTTTCGAGTCAATATTGATAAAATTTAATTTTTAAATAAATTTTCAAATCGATGTTCCCAACTGGGAACATTGGATGTAAAAGGTTAAGTCCAATGCTACGTTGCAGCCTGTACACAGGATATTCAAGTTTATTGTCCGTATGGTATATTACCCATACGGTGGGTTCTATGCATTTTGTCTTGTGTCTAAAGTTTCTACCATAATTTGTAAATACGATACTTTCTTTTCAAAGTAGTCTGCATGACTGCCCTTTGTCCATCAGCTGCGAAAGTTTAGATAAACTCTGAATTATAAATAAATTTTTCTTCGACGGACGAGTTGGTTATACCTTGTTGAGGAGCTCCTAAGAAGGGTGAAATTTATGCGTAAGGCCACGTTTACGTTGGAGATGTATATGTTTGCTTTAACTATCCCCCCCCCACCGTTTGCCAGGCTTTATCATCTTCTTGTTACAGAATTTTTCCAAAGTTCGTGATAGACTATAGTTGTTTACCCAAAAAGCTGGACTTTGCCAGTACCAGCAAAAATTTAGTGATATTCCGTATCTGGAATTATATTTATGCCGCATAATTTTATTTCTGATTTCGGCACTCACCATAATGCAGGCTTTATATTTTGCAATATTAAAGACTTTTTAATATAGAGTTCCAATTTTAAAACAAAAATTAATGAAGATTTTGATATATATGATAACGATATTAGTTTTGATCATGCGTACTGTTTCCTGTAATTCTTTTACAAGTATAGACTTCGTATATAAGTGCCTCACAAAATGAATTTCCGAGTGAATATTTATGATTAACTAAACTTAATGTAGTTGAGAGATTCAGGTGCTGTTTTTTTATATTAATGTATGACTTGCACTAAATTTAAATGCTTTTTTAAAAATGTTTTGCGTATTTCGGGTTTACAATCTCTCTCAAAATCAATTAAATTCCTAAAATAAATTAGTAAACCAGGAGAGTATTTTTTTTTCCCTCTGTGGAAATTAAATGTAATTTAAAACACATGATTTGCTCTTAATTTGCGTGCTTTCTTTTTTTAAATGTTTCTCGTCAGTAAGTTCTTTCAAAATCAATTAATTTTATTAAATAAACCTTTAACATTGGAAAAAATTCAGCTTTATCCCCGTTCGGAAAATAATAAGTTTCTGACTGAGTTATTCCACCTTCATCGAAAGATATTACAGGATTCTTATATGAGTCATGAAATGCATATTTGGAAACAAATAGTTCATACGGATGAAAAAAATATTATAAGCCAAACAAAAGACATTTTGATCTTCCTCATTTATGGAATTCTAATTTTTGTATTTTTGTCTAGCAACATATTATCCAATTTATCTATTAATTCCAGAGTATAACATAATCAATGTCATGATTATTTGTTTTTATCAATAAATAAATTTTTTTGCAGCAGGGGAATGTACAAGTTTACTCTCTGCTTTATTTTTTTTTATATATATTTATGTCGTTCTTTAGGAAATATTTACTATAAATTGGGAAAGTTTTGAAAAATATTATTTTATTCATGTAGAAAATAAATGAATACATACATATACGATTTTTTTCATAAAAAGGCCTTATTGTCCGAATTTAACTTTTTAAAAGTTTCTTTTAAAGTTACAAAATAATTAAAGGTAAATTTAATTTAATTTCAACTGCAACCTCAACTTAAATTTAAAGAATACGCAGAGGAAAGAAGTAGAAATGACGGAAAAAAAAACCTTAAAAAGATTATTTTAGTATTCTTTACTTTAACTTCAACATTTTAAGCCTATTAAATAAATATATCTATTACATGATTATTGTTAAATGGCGCAATTCAATAATTTCATATTATTTACTCTTTCATTATCTGAACACAAAAATTGCTAAAATCTCTAAATTGAAAAAACTGAATCGTTAGACCAGATACATAGATAAATACACGGGATTTATTTCCAATTAAAGAGAAGTACATCAAAGATTCTCAGAATATATTAGAATTTTCGTTTTTTAATTTCAAGATCTCAAGAAATTCACTCGATGAGGAATAAATTTAAATGACGATATTATGTTACATTTTCTCAAAGAAATACAAAAAAATACTACGGTTATTTTGATACTACACTCATTTTTACGAGCTATGTCTTAATAAGTTTGATTTTTTCAAATTTATTTTTGAAATTTTTAGAAAAGGTATAGGTATATATGTAAATTGATAACCGTAAATAATCACCCATTTGGTAAAGAAAAAATATGGAGTTGTGTTTCGTTTATGGCTTTCTATAGGCTAACGCATATTAAATAGAATGTTGAAAAATACAGAATACATAGAAAAAATGCATTTTTATTGGGAAAAATGACTAAATAAATAGACTACTTAAAAACTGCATGATATTTTAAAAGAAAAAGTGCTTGATTTTTATTATTATCACAACTCGTGATTGCCAAAAGATGTAATTTTTTCATATATATATATACACTCATGGTCAAAAAAATTAGCGCTCCAAGAAGGAGTCGTCAAAATGAAACGAAATTTTTCATGCGTAATGACTACTTTGATATAAGCAAATGATAAGAAAATCAAAGAAAAGGGATAATTTATTTCATAGAAAAAGGCAAAAGAACGGAGGAGTTAATACTCCGTTGGACGCCCTCTAGCGCGAATGCACGATGCGATACGATCGGGCATTGAGTCATACAAGTTCTGTATGATGTCTTGAGACATTTCGTTCCATATTTGCTGTAACCTTGCCTCTAGTTCGTTTAAACTCGTGGGATGCTCAACTCGTCGTCCCAAATGATCCCAGATATGCTCGATTGGAGGGTAATCTGGGGGTCGGGCAGGCCAAGGAAGGGTAGTAACAATGCGGAGACAGTCTTGTGACACCCTTGCCGTATGAAGCCGAGCATTGTCTTGTTGAAAAATGGCTCCTGGGAGCCGTTGCATGAGTGGCAACACATGTGGTTGCAGGATTTCATGAACATACCGCTGGGCTGTCATGGTGCCACGGAACAATACTAGGGGTGACCGTGTATTGTAGGAAATGACACCCCATACCATCACACCAGCTGTGGGAGCGATGTGTCGCTGTACAGCAAATACAGGATTGAAGAGTTCACCACGGGCTCTCCACACACGAACACGATTGTCATCACTGCCGAGATTGAATCTGGATTCGTCGCTAAAGACGACCTGGTTCCATTCCGCTGCAGTCCAGTTTCCTCGTGCGCGGCAAAACTCCAAACGGAGGCGTCGATGGGTAGGCGTCAAGGGCAGCACACGTAATGGGCGCCGCGATACCAACTGTCCTTCAGCCAGGCGACTTCGTATGGTTCGAGAAGACACAGAGGCTCCTAGTGAAGGTTCTACCTGTGCCTGGATGGCGGCCGATGAAGCAGTTGGTTGTACGCGTGCATTTCTTACGATGTGGCGGTCTTCTCGACGACTGGTCTGTCGAGGGCGCCCTGAGCCTGGTCTTCGTGTACATGACATCTCTCGGGTCCACTGGTCCCAACACCTCCTCACAACACAATCAGAGCGGCTTAATTGACGAGCTACTTGCCTACATGACCACCCAGCTTCCATCATCCCGACGATTCTCCCCCTCTCAAACTGCGTCAACTGCTAATATTGTCTTCGAACACGGCGTAATGGCATGTCTATCTCAGCTCTTCCTTTGAAAATGATTCAGCACACTCAAACAAGCTTTGTTTAACTGTTTTATACTCCACAGAGTACGATGTTCAACGCCCTTTACCGGCTATGCATAATGCGCAATCACGCTGCATTTCTAATCATTTGCATATCTCCCCGACATGTATCTTCATTGCAAGTTTCGTTAAGATCCCGCAATTATTTCTTGGTGCGCTAATTTTTTTGTCCATGAGTGTATATATATATATATATATATATATATATATATATACACAGGTGGTTATCAAAATAATGGAAATACATCAATATTAGTGGTGTTTATGGAAGTGCTTCGTATTCCTTAAAAAACAAGTTTAGGGACCAATATTTTTTATAGAATATATTGTATACATTATTCTACTCTAAAGTAGCAGTAATGAAACTATGGACATTAGGCTGTTTGGGGGATAGCGTAAGATGTCAAACCTTGTAGACCGTGCAGAAGGGAAATTGTTGAAGCGCGTTTAATTGGAGTATCTCTTTCAACAGCCCCCATGGGTTTGGGTATTTACCGAGCCATGATATCGAAAGTCAATATCGCATACAGAGTTCACGGAAACACATCCTGTGTGAAACAGAATAGTGGGCGAAAGGGAAAGCTAAGTGAAAGAGACTGACTGGTGTTGAAGCGGACTCGGACATAAAAAAAAGAAGACAACTGCAGGCAAAGTGACCGTAGACCTCCATTTGAATCTGCAGGCTCAAGTACCAGTCATTACAGGTAAGAGAAAACTTCAAAAACTAAATATTTACGGCAGAGTAGTAATTCCCAAGCCACTTGTAACATGTGAAAACAAACCGTCCTCTACAGTGGTGCCACGAGCACAAATCCTGGTCGAGTGATGCGTTGAAATATGACATTTGGTTAGAGGAATCATTTTTCACTTTGTCCCCTGCAACAGGGCATGTGTATGTCTGAAAACACCTACACAAACGTATTATCATGCTTGTCTCATGCCAGCTGTCAAACATGGAGAGGAAAATTACTGAGGGTTTCGAGGCCATCTCATGGTTTTCAAAAGGGATCCATTGTAACCCCAAAAGGGAGATTGACTGGGAAGGACTATGTCAAATTTTTAGCCGACCAGATACATCCTATGGTGCAAAAATTGTTTCCTGTACGAGATGGCTTTCTCCATGATGATAATGCTCCGATCCATACACCTAGACGTGTCAGGTCACGGTTTGAGGAACATAAAGACCAAGTCAAACACCTCATCTGGCCCGCACAGTCCCTAAACCTCTATATCATCGAACTGCTGTGGTCTGTTTTAGGGAACAGAGTCAGGAATCAATATTAGCAATAGCATCTCTATAGGAACCTTGACGATTTATCCATAAAGAATGGTATAATATTTCCTTAACCACTATTCATGACTTGCATAATCCACTTCCTTGGTGAATCCAGGTGATATTAAATGTCATACGTGGCCCTATGGATTATTAATAAAGAATTCCATGTTTTTCCTAAGTGTTTCAATTATTTTGATAACCACCTGTATATATATATATATATATATATATATATATATATATATATATATATATAGTTAGTGCGGATGAGAAGAATAACATAAGTATGTGTTATATGAATTTTTTTTATTAAGTATACCTTAAATATTTTGAGAGTAAATAACTATATTTTTATTTCGCGTTCCAGAAGAACATGGTCATTTTCCCTATATTAAAAATGTTTGCATTTTTGACCCCTTCGTCCCACTGTTTTATTTTCAAATGATTTACGAAACAATTTTAACACTTCTGAGAGTGTGCAAAGCATTAAGCTTCATAATTTTTACAAAAATTTACAATACGGTACACCGTAAATTCGATAGTATATTAACTGTTATAAATTAACTGTTAGTATATTAACTGATACACAACGCTGGGCATTAAATTGAACTCTCTACAAATTTGGACTTGAGATTGGCCTGCTTCTAACCTCCCCACAATTCGCCACCTCATTCCATCATCTAAACGTTGGTGGTTACTCATTTTTACTGTTTCAATTTGAAATTAACCGATTGCTGCAAAATAACACCATCTATTAATCCTTTTTTTGTTTATTCTGCAACCGCTGTTTCATACCTTCCGACTCCAACCCGTGTTACGCACGATCATGCGAGTGTATTACAATTATTGAATGGTTATTTGTTTTGAATTGTATCAATGTATATACATATCAAATTTCATTGAAATCGGTACAGTAGGTCTAGAGATAATCGAACAAGTCTGCAAATTCTCTTAGTTTCTTACACCAGTGTAAATAAATGTTATTGATTTTTATACCTAGATTTCCACTCATTGTCCTCCCTGTTTCTTTCCGCTGTTCAAATGTTACCTTTGAACAGTTTTCTTTCCCTGTCATGTTTGACAAACTTGCCTGACTCTTTTTATTTTGTGCATTTTGCTAACAGGTCACATACCTCAAATTTATGTTAGTATTCATTTTTATGCTTCACAATAATTGAATATTAGTGTCAATTGTTGGAATTTGTATTCTTGTTTGAATTTTTGCAGCATCAGGTACCAGACATATGGTATTGATGTTGAAAGTACATTTTTACAGCATTCGATAAATTTATTCTATTAATTGCTGAAAGAATTTTTAATATTTTTGTTTACATGATCAAGAGAAAAATAAAAAGGGTTTTTTGTGAGGACAAATTCAATAACTAATGTGAAACGGACCATAAACTACCAAGAACTTTATTTTCCTTCAAAAGTGATTACAACTCCAAATGAACTAAATCATACTACGACAAAAGACTGCGAATAAATATAACTTTTATTTTTTTACTAGTTGAACTGTACCCGTCCAGGACTCTGACAACTTTTCAAAGAGTGGGATACACATGTCCGAGACTTAGACATGCACAATGTTTTTGACTTGCATTTGAATTTGGAACGTCTTTACATCTGTTGTTATTAATGTTTTCATTTAAGTGTACCATTCGATTTTTATTTTACTTCGGCTATTTGTTTTTTAAAATTATGGCATTTTTCCATGCTGTTATGTTTTTCAATTGTATATATTATTATAAAAAAATGTGATTTTCGAGCCAGATTCAGCCTAAAATTCTAACTACTACTTTTCATGTTCTCACTATCTGGAGTGCCTTGGAGTCGACGGCAGTGGCTCCAATCCATTTTAGATGGGGGATATTCTGTGATAATATTATTAATAACCTTTAATCGCCCTTTTTTAACTTTCTTTCTCATCTGGTAACCTTTCTGATGCCTTGGCGAGATGCTCAACCTTTGCCAATACTAACACTCTCCGTCAATTCCTAGCAACCTCTTTGACCAAATTCTATTTCCGCCTTACGTAAGAGACACTAGCCGGCTCCGAAGTGAGTAAGATGTGTTGCTTTTTTCGTAATAAATCCCTTTGATCCTGAAGCTGACTTTTATTTTTTTCCGGCCACGATGTAAACTCCTTTTTCATGAGATGACCATTCGGGTCATTATATATATATATATATATATATATATATATATATATATATATATATATATATATATATATATATATATATATATATATATATATATATATAACAGATGATTGTCATATTGAAGACTAGAAGGTTTTCATTTCCGTAAAACGTGTACCAACAGATGCAGACTTTCATAATTAATCAAGCAGCTGAAATCGAATTACATTACCAAATGTTGCACATCACTATTCTTTTTTGTTTAGAAACAAATGCTCAAAGAGAATCATGCACATAAAGTAAAAAAAAAAAAAAAAGACGAATGGTTTAATTAATCCCAAATTCTCAACACGGTGACACTACGTTTTCCTTCTTGAAAAGACTCCATTCACAGATGAGAAAAAGAAATAAAAAAAATATTCCTTCGTGATAGGGATTCTGCAGAAATGTCTAGTACAATTAATGTTTTTCTCCCGAAGATTCTTCGAGATCAAAAGAAAAGGGGAATGTGGTGGTTCACACAATTCTTATTAAATTGAAACAAACATGGAGATATGTGAATGCAATGATTTACTTTTTGTGACGTTTCCGTTGATTAGGAACAAATTGAAAGCATTGATGTGTAGAAAGAGACAAATGAGTGAGCTGCAGAAAAAGGAAGTAATACTACAAAGGCGGAAAAACCGTTATAATTAGAAATATCCGACGCTCGGCTTTCTTCTGATATGGCTTTCATATTTCATTTCATCTTCATTGGGTAAATCCAGAGGCATATTAAGTTTAATTTTACTGTATTATTCTGGTAACAGCAAAACTCCATCTTTAGATAAGGAAACTGATAAAAAAATTCAGAAAGAGTGGAAGAGGGAATTTTATAAGTACTCTTAAAAAAATAATAAATGTATATATATATATATATATATATATATATATATATATATATATATACAGTGGAATCTCTATCAATCGTTTTCCGAATCATCGTTTTCCCGTATGTGTCGTTCATATCATCCAATTCCAACAATCATACTGCTTTGTTATGTTCCCGCATTTATCGTTCATTTCAGTCAGTACCTTGAAAAACGACACATCGAGATACTAGCCGGGCTTCGCCCGACTAGCCGGTCGGGTTAGGGACCCGCTCCCTTCTGCAATCATCGTCAGATAATGGAAACACTAAAATTCAACGAATGAAATTATTTAAATTTTGTGGTTACGCATCCCACGTCCTGCAAACGGCCGCAGGCAGAAGAAAAATTCTCTCCCTCACCCACCCCGGCGAGAAGCTCCCTTCCCTCCACCCTTCCGCGTATGGGCGATAAATTCTTTCTTCGAGACTTTCTCCTCCCGCATATGAAATGTTTTAAAGTACTCTATAATCTGTAGCACAAACTGTATCAACAGACTTATAAATCTCAGATGTGCCAGGGAAATGACCTAAAAGCTGCTTATTAATGAGTATAACGATGTCGTTTTTTGGTGCTAGGATAGCACTTTAACGTAACCAACTATGATATTTAAAATGCTGAGAGAGGTTGGGAAACACTTCTTGTAACAAATCGTCACGATTTTCAATTAATTTTTCAATATCTTCCACTGGTATAAGTCCATCATCGCCCTTAGACATCAAGTTTCCATTTCCTAGTTGAAGTAAAGTATCAGAAAACTGATGTGCATGAGCATCACCTGTCGTATGACCTCTCATAATAGTTTCAAGGTCAAGTGTTTCAATTTCGTTCCATATAACTGAAGATTTCAGACATGTATTTCATCAGTTCTTGTTCCACGTGGAATAACAGGCAGTGTCTGCCAGAAGTCACCAGCAAAGAGCAAAGTAATACCTCCCATCCTTCGGCATAATCATTTAAAATTCACAATAAAGGTTGTTTGATCTACGATGTGACAATTAAAGTGATATAAATAAAAGAATAAAATGATACTACACAGCAAATACAAAATAAACAGAAAGTGAACACAATAAAAAAGGATACTTAAAAACAGGCAAATGGATAGCAGTAATCAAAGCTAAACACAAACATAACTAACAGTTGTTTTAAAACAGCTCTGGTAAACAATGTTAAGTGTCCAACTATTTGAAGCATAAATGTTAAGATTTTGCTTAATTCCTACTTAAGAATGATAATGAAAAATGATGGCAAATTAAACAAAAAAGTGAACACAATAAAAAAGGATACTTAAAAACAGGCAAATGGGATAGCAGTAATCAAAGATAAACACAAACATAACTAACAGTTGTTTTAAAACACCCCTGGTAAACAATGTTATGTGTCCAACTATTTGGAGCATAACTGTTAAGATTTTGCTTAATTTCTACTTGAGAATGATAATAAAAAATATTCCAAAGAGTTTCAGGCAGAAGCATAAAAAGAAAGAATATGCAAAAAAGTAACTAAATTAAACAAAAAATGACAGATTACAGAAAAAGTGAACACCGGCAACTTGCAAAAAACGGTAATCCATATACTGGGAATTAATCCAGTAAAAAAGGATTTAAATGAAATGTAATGAAATGTAATAAAAGGTAATGAATAGATGAAATGAAAGATTTTCAACAATCAATGTTGCTACAAAATTAAAATACCGTATTGTATCATGATCAACAACGATTTAATAATAATAATAAATAATTCAAAATAGATAAAGTTTGAGGTCAACGCATGGGTATATTTTTCATTTATCTCTTGATATAGAACGCTAACGTGCGTGGCACTGAAATTGACGTTTATGTATAATGAAGAATGGCAACTGCTACTGCAATTTTATTTTGCTTTCCATTGAAAAAAAAAGAAAACAAAAGGAGTGATATTAGAAAATTAACTTTTAATAAAACAAAAAATGAAATTAAAAATCAATAAATGTGTTGACTTAACTTGCAACTTCTAGATTTTTTCTAGAACTACTAAACATTCTGAAGTACAAACACAATATGTAATATACCAAATTACCAAATTTCAGAAAGTAAAGAATCGCAAGTTAGCGAGACACATAGGGGTGATTCCCGGAAATGTAACAGCTTCAATTTACTGTCGTCACCCTTCAAAATTATTGGATTTTTCATTAATTAAAAATTATTATAATTATTTTAAAGCGTCCTAACTTATCTTAGAATTATCGTAAGGCTTCAAAACATAAGTATACGAAGCTTCAACCAGATTCGTCAAGAAATGTAGATTTGTATACTATATGTACATAGATACATACATTCATAGAGACACTTTGCTTTATATATATATATATATATATATATATATGTAATTTAATCTTATAGACTTGCAGTTGAATCTATCCGTAAAATGCTTCTCGCATTATGTGAGAAATAGTTCGGTTTCAGAATTTATAAAATATATTAAAGATGTGCATACAATTTCAATTTATTTTGATTTTATGAGAAAATGCGCTGAAATTTAATAATAGAATCAAATAAAATAATAATGTTAGCAAGAAAAATTAAATGTTTTCATCCTTGAACGAAAATATCCATCAGCAGTAACAAATGTCGAAATAAAATCAAATATGGGAATGATAATCGGGGTAGTTCCAAATCCGCCATTTGGTGCAAAATAATGATTTAGGTCTGGTCTAATGTAACGAAATTCAGAAACTGTCAAAAGAATAAATAACACACCTCCTGTAAGATACCATAAATTTCAATGA
The DNA here is from genome assembly GCA_907164885.2 of Dolomedes plantarius. Taxonomy (NCBI): domain Eukaryota; kingdom Metazoa; phylum Arthropoda; class Arachnida; order Araneae; family Dolomedidae; genus Dolomedes; species Dolomedes plantarius. The sequence continues at coordinate 117,831,616 of OU015492.1, forward strand.
AATTATTAATGAAAAATTACATTGGATTGAGACAGTAAAACCTAACATTGGAAATTGTGAAATTTATTAATATCAATGAAGTATAATGAATATCATATACATTCATGTAGTCAAAGTAACCTGAAATAGGAATTTCATGCATGGCTATGTTTATGGTTCGGGTTGTGCTTGAATAAAAAAACAGTACAAATGCATAAACTGTCATTTATGTCATATGGACTCGAGAAACAAGGTAAGAGGTTTATAAAAGATAAATCGTGCCAGTCTACCAATTCTTTTTGACTTTGACTAAATGTTGGATGTTAATCACGATTTCTTTTTGACCTCAGTACATGCATTTTAAGATAAAATGTTTCATTTTGAAGCCGACGATTCAAATCATTTAAATGGCATGTGATTATAAGCAGTTTGTTAGTTTCTGAAATCGTATTGAATTAAGGTATCTGCTCGAAAACACTTCGACTTCACCTGTACTTGTTGACGTCTACAATTATTCCTTTAAAAAATATATTCACATCATTTCTTTAGTTTGTATATATTAATGAAATACCGTACTGCCTCTGATTGCAATCTTTAAATAAAAAATGTAATATAAATACCATTGAGGCGTTCCCGTTGAAAAGCGGGTAAGTGCCAAAAGTTCAAAATAGTATTTTTTCAATCATACATGGGTTTGTTACAAGGCTAATGGCGTGGGAAAGGAGGTAAGTGTTTAGATAGTTTGATTTAGTTCTGAGATAGGCACTTACCTCCTTTTTCCAAAAGCCTTGGAAAAAACCTCGTATCAGTGAAAAAATACTTTTTGGAAATTTTGGCACTTACCCGCCTTTTAGTAGGAACGCCTCAATTTTTTTTTACCCGAAGTTCGGAATGAAAATATATATTTTAACACTCTTTAATATCTTGAAATATTATAAAATTTAATTTCTTGACTCAAAACGAGTATATTATTATTGTTATAAAATTCTGCCTTTGATTGCCCTCTTTAAACGAAAAATGTAATATGAATATAAGTTCTTTTACACGGCGGTCGGATTGAATAGATACATTTTAACACTCTTTAATATACTGAAATATTATGAATTACAATTTCTTGGCGCAAAACGAGGATTTTGTTACTCAATAAAATATTGCATCTGATTGCAATATTTAAATTTTAAAAATGTAATATAAATATAATTTTTTTAACTGTTGTTCGGCACATTTGATCAGATACATGTTGTTGATATAACTGTTGATCAGACACATTTTAACACTCTTTAATATCCTGAAATATTATAAATTATAATGACTGAAATATTTCCTTGACCCCAAACGAGTATTTTATTATTGTTATAAAATACTGCCTATGATTGCTATCTTTAAATGAAAAATGTAATATGAATATAATTTCTTTTTTAAACGGCGTTCGAAATGAATTGATACATTTTAACACTCTTTAATATATTGAAATATTATAAGTTAGAATTTCTTGGCGCAAAACGAGGATTTTGTTATTGCAATGAAAAATTGCCTCTGATTGCAATATTTAAATTTAAAAAATGTGAAATAAATATATATTTTTTTACCCGTTCTTCGGAATGAACAGATATATTTTGACACTCTTTAATATCCTGAAATGTTATATATTATAATTTCTTAACCCAAAACTAGTATTTAATTATTGTTAGAAAATGAAGCCTCTGATTGCAGTCTTTAAATAAAAAATCTAGTAAAAATATAATTACTTTTTAACACGGCGTTCGGATTGAACAGATATATTTTAACACTCTTTAATATACTGAAACATTGCAAATTATAATTTCTTGATGCAAAACGAGGATTTTATTATTGCAATAAAATATTGTCTCTGATTGCAATTTTTAAATTGAAAAATGTAATATAAATAATTTTTTTTACCCGTTGTTCGAAATTAAGAGACACATTTTAACACTATTTAATATCCTCAAATATTGTAAATTGTAATTTCGTGACTCAAAACGAGTATTTTATCACTGTTATACAATGCTGCATAAAAAATGCAATATAAATATAATTTCTTTTTTACAAGGCGTTCGGAATGAACAGATACATTTTAACAGCCTTTAATATATTGAAATATTATAAATAATAATTTTTGGCACAAAATGAGGATTATATTATTGCAATAAAATATTACTTCTGACCGAAATATTTAAATAATAAAAAAAAAATTAAAAGGAATATAGTTTCTTTTTACCAGACGTTCGGAATGGGGAGACACATTTTAACATTAATTAATATCCTGTAATATACCAAATTATTTTTTGACACAAACCGATGATGATATAAATTAAATAAAATACTGCATATGATTACAATAAATATATTTAAATAAAATACAATATTTATCAAAACTATACTACAAATATAATTTCTTTTTTACGCTATACAATTTTACATTCTATTATATCATTAAAAATCATAAATTATAGTTTCTTGTCCAAAACTAGGCTATTTCATGACAAAAACCCGGAAATCTTCCAATAATATGTCTAAATTTAAACTTCACTCTCCAAAAATAAATATTGATTTTCACCAAGATATTGAAAATATCAATAAAAATGGCCAGAAGGTCTAGAGGCATGAATCGGTAACAAACCCCAAGAAGTTCGAAAAATATTAGATTTCTGTAATACAAAATGTCAAAAATAAATCACTTCAGTAGTTATTATTTCATATTGTCAAAGAAAGACTAGAGATTTTCATTTCGAGGTATAAAAGAAAAAAAATATTATATTCGATTCTCTTTTACGTTTTGTAGCTCATTTACGAGGAATATATTATCGTGTCTCTTACTGATGGTATATCACTATTTTGGTAGCATATTATTATTTTGATTTCATTAATTCCGGGGTAAGGCAAATATCAAATATATGAATAATTCTGCAAAAAATTTGCTTTGCAGTGGATATGATCCCATTGCAGCATACCACGAAATGAAGCAGCAGATTTATTAGCAAAAAAAGCTCAATATCTCTCTGTGCCCCCGGTACCATATAAAACTGCATATGAGATTATAAAATAAAAAAAATAAATGGTTCTTTTATTTCTGACCTCGAAAACCGTAGTCAAAATAAAGTCTGGAGCAAGATCCTCAATGAACTTTCCGATTTCCCATGTGAAATTGCAGTTGCTACTTTCAGGATTGCAACTGCCTGACTGTGTATTAAACAGAATGGACCCTATATGCCCTCTTTGCAATTTCGACAAGATGGATGGCAAGCATATCATGTCCTGCCCAGTCTTAACTGGACGTTCTCTGAACAGACTTATTAGGAGGCCCGTGATCACATCAGAATTGTATCATAATTGCATTTCTTGTTTATGTATTTTCCATTTTGTTCTCGTTTGCAGTTCGTATTTCCCCCTGTTTTCTGTATACCTAAGGACTTTGTCCCCAGGTTTCTGCGTTAGAAATTAAAAATAAAATCCGTAAGTCTTCCTTATCATTTTCCAGCAATTAACTTGTCGCTAATGCAATTTCTTTTATGAAATACTTATCGGAAAAAATTACCTTTAAATTGCAGCTACCTAATATCCTTTGAATTCGGCACGTGTTGTATGAAAGGGAACTCACTGAAAATATCTCCCGTTGGAATTCGAGTTATGCAATGTCCTCGCCAGTCATAGTTCCCTGTAAATGACAGGCTGATTCAAAAGTGAGTAAACATTTAAAATATTTCATAGTTCAGTGAATAATTAACGTATAGCAACTACACGCACAGACACGCCTATTATAATCACACGAAATAAATAGCGTAATTAATTTCAAATATGTAAACAAGAAGGCACTTCATCTGTAACAAAAGTCAATTAAAAAGTTAACAATGCCTCACCAACAATAATTTATTAGGTAAGGTTAACATGGCAAACTCCTTGCCATGTTAACACTAACTCTAAAGGCTCGGCCACACAGAAAGTCGTCTGTCGCTGAGGAAAGCGATCTCTCCCCGCGGCGGTTGGGCGGTCTAGTTGTATTACGCTATGTTGTATCATCTCTGTCCGACAGAACGCAATCTACCACCTCCTGTCAGAACCTGTCGCGTCGACAAGCGATCCGGTATTACAATTTTACAGATTTGGCGCACGACTGCCCGTACCTACTTCAGTTAAAATGAGTGTTGAAACGGAAATTGTTATAGAAACTGCTTAAATACATCTATTTGTATCACAATTCCCACAACCATTATAAACATGTTTTAAAGAGGGCGGAAGCATGGAAAGAGATAACTGAAGAGCTCAATAGGACAAGTCGGCCACACAGAAAGCGGTCTGTCGCGGCAAGAAGCGATCTCTTCCCGCGCCGGGCGAGCGGACCACCTGTATTACGCTATGTTGCATCATTTGCGGCTGACCAAACGAGGTCTACCGTCTCCCGATAGCTCTTTTCGCGATGACAAACGTTCCAGTATTACAATTTTACAGATTTGTCGCGCGACCGCCCGTACCGCCTTCAGTTAAAATCAGTGATGAAACGAAAATTTTTATAGAAACTTTTCGTACATACACGTATTAGTTTGACAGTTCACACGAACATAAAAAAAAGTTTTACCCATAGCACACCTAAGGATGGGTGTGAGAAGAGAGTAACATGGGAAAATAATGGAAAACGACTGATATTAGTGTCAAATCCTTAGTTTTCGGAGTCTCTGTGATGAATAGTGACACTAATGATGCCATTTAAGTCCAATTCCATCCCCCATCGGAATGTGGGGTGAGAAGGGGTGAAAAATGAAATGTCCAAAATGACCGAGATAAACCGCGATGTTTCAAATACCCAGGTATCGCCTGGCATACTACTAGTTACTAATAAATAAAAAATAAATTATATCTAATTTTGTGTTGCACCGTTTCTTCTGTCAAAGTAACCAGCAAAGCATTCGCGAATTTGAATTGCAGAATTGACCGAAATTCGATTTGTTGATCCAGTTTCCACAAATGCGAGTACAGATCCGCACTCTTCTGGAGTTTCTGAGGCTGTCCAGTCTCTGTTATTATTATTTGATATAACGTAATTGTGCAAAATACAAGCTGTTTTCAAGATATAATCCGCATTTTCAACAAATACTTCTATAGATATCAAGGTGGCACACCACCTTTAAAACTTCAAAAAAATCGATTTTTGGTTTTTGCTATATTCTGATTTTGGGGACATTTCTGAACAATATGCAAAAAACCGTATAAAAAAATTTGCATTATTTCTCGAGTTATGAGAGTTTATGTAAAGCTCACTCTGTTGCCATGGCCATGTATATTCCAAATTTGACTTCAGTTTTCTTAAATATGTAAATTTTTAGATTACGCGCACTGTTACTCCCAAGCTATGTGTGCTAGACACACAAAATTTTTATCAGATCTGTATTTTAAGCTTCTTTACATAATAAAACAAAAAATAAAATAAATTTGTAAAAGTATTTTTAACCTTTAAAATGCTTTTGAAAAATTACTAATTTTAATTTTTTTAAACTTTAAATTTTTTCAATTTAAACTATATTTTTTGCATATTTTTTTGTTTTACATTAAACTTGAGTATATAATTAGTTTAATTTGACCAAAAAAATAGTTTCTGTAGGAATATTTCTTAATTTTATGATGTGCGAAACATCCAATGATTTTTCCCCTTTTTAGTAATGTGTACATTTAAAAATAAAATTTAAAATTATTTATAGATTTACAAGTTCTATTTTGTATAAAATATAACTGAAGAATTGTAATTTTGATATAAAACCAAAAAATTATATATATATATTAATATTATTGGAGTTTCAGTAGTTCGAATTTGATCATGTTTGCGGTCATTCCAGTGTAGTCAAAGGTAGTGTGCCCCCTTAAAAATCGCTAGAAAAAAGTGACCAGACTGGACCGCTTACTCAAAGGTATCAATTCCTATGGGACGTCCCCATATCACAGACCACCACCACGACCGCTGGATTGCTTCCCCTTTATTGATTTCATGCACCCAACATCATCTTTTATTTTTCTTCTTTGTGTTTCGCAACGCCAGTGGCGTAGCGAGCATAACTGGTGCCCAGGGCATGATCCCCTCGCTACGCTACTGCGCAACGCTAATAGCAGAAGGAATTGTTCAATTCTGAGCTCGTACTCTATAACGAAACTGAAACTATGTAAACGGACTACCTGTCCTCGAGAAGAAAATGACCAGATTGGACCGCTCACACAAAGGTATCGCTTCCTGTCTGACGTCCCCCTATCGCAGACCGCCGAGACAGACAGCAGATTCTTCATTGTCATAGTTCGTTTTACAGAGGTCTCGATTGTAGGCATGTTGATGCCAGTTCTGCGCCATCAGGTGGACATATTTCCGAAAATTGTGTACAATTTCTTCGAGTCCTAAGAATGTTTGCGCACTTTTGGATCACCTGATATATCTCAAAGTATTTACCGACGAAGCAGAGCCTTCCAAATTTCTCATTCTCAAACTCGAAAAAGATGTTATCTGTCTTGAGAATATTCAGAAGGGGAGTATATGCAGTCCCGTGGCGGTATTGATGATGGGAACATGGGTGGATATTTTTTTCATCAGAAACTACCTGTAGATGAATAATTTCCATGGTGTCACTCTTTGGTGTGTGGCGTATAGCAGTAATGACGCCATCAAGTTGGTCGTCATGGGATTTAAAAAAACCACTTTATTTCTGTTATTTATCGGCCGATTTTCTTTTGTAATACCTCATGTTGAAGATAAATAAAACGTCTAGATGGCAGATACAGAATCAGGGGCGACGGAGTCGTCACAGAGCACAAAAGGGAGAATGTGCGTCCTGTGAAGAAGATGGTTGGCTCGTGGTTGGGACCTGTGTGTGATTCTTAGGAAAGGGAGGAAGAGTCCCCGCCCTCCCCCCAGCAAAGTGCCCTGCAGAGTTTTTGTGAAAGTGACAGTATTGCGTAGCACATCATCATGGACAAATACAGAAGGTTGTTCGCATTTATGGAAACGATTTTGTAATTTATATTTTTTCTTTTTTGCATTTTGAGATAAAACTTTGGCGACTTCAGAATATTCGTTTGCTACTATTTTGTTTTGATTGGAATGTAAAATAAAAGATTTATTTTGAACCGTCAAATGAGAAGCCTTAAGACATCTCGGTTGCAAGCGCCAATAGAAAAAAATATATGCAGATTGTACCGAGGGTGGCGTCAAGCTCGAAAATCATCAGTTGAGATTTTGAAACTTCACTTAGCTGTTTTTTCTCAAGCTGAGAACCATAACTATGGCCACTCCGGTTATCATACTATAACCAGGGTAGTAGGACTCGTTTCGACAAGTTCATAAGTTAGCGTAATTTTATCATGAAGAGAGATATAAGCTTAGGTCTATTAAGCTTAGTGTTGGAAGATATCTGATAAAGAGATTTATCTGTTTTGATCATTCAGATCAATAGTTATTCTACACATCCGTTCTGCTGAATAAATTCTTCGAGGGCCCAGCAGGACTCGAATCCAATTTAGAGTTAGCAAAATCATCTGAGACTTCATTTAAAAGAACTTACTTGACCGTATCAGTGGAGGCCACTGAATTATTATCCTGTAAAATTTCATTCTTATTATACTATATAGCCTTTTAATCATCTTTATCTAATTTAGTAATAAATTCGTTAGTTAAATTAAATTCTCTGTGGCTCAGATTGCTCGACCACTACTGCATTCGCGACTTCACAACGGGCTGATCTTGTTGTAGATCCACTGTAGGATTTTTAGACAAGGGAGCAATTACTCCTAGCGAAAAGGCTGCAGGTCTCGGGGTGTGTGGTCTATATGGGAATTCCGAGTGAGACAGAATGTGAATCCTAACGAAGCTGTAGGAGGTTGTTGTTGAGCGAAAGACAATACAACTTGTGTTCGGTTCAATACTGCCTATATTTTTTGGGTTTTAAATTGTAAATTCTAACTTAAAATATGAATGGTGTGATTAAATTCGACCGACCATTTAAACAAAAGCGAGTGAAGGACATAGTCTTTGAATTGTGTATATTGTGCCAACATCAATCGAATGAGTATTTGGTTAAAACCTCAAGTACTCAACAAAAACTGTTTCACGCAGTCAGAGTTCGAAAAAAGTGTAAAGACAGTGATTATCAGCATCTCGAAGAAAACGCTCGATAATTTACAGTGGAAGGAATAACCCAGCTAAATGCCCGGTGGCATTTGTCGCAGGAATGCACGCACACAGGTAACATTGATAGACTACAGGCCAGGTATAAAAAGCAACAAGCGGAAATTGAAGTAGCTTCCCCAAGCTCGGTGTTCAATGAGGTCCACCCGTGAAAAGATGCCAAAATCTTGGCACGAAACTACATAAAAATATCTGCTTTTTTTTCTATATACTTGAAGCTAGGAGACATCCATTATATACCATTCCCATGAAAGAGGTAGGTCAGAGGATCTGATGCTGTCTAGAGAGGTGAAAATCCACTAAAAAACTTTTAAAAAGTAAAAAAACGCCAAGCTTCAAAACAAAAGATATGACTAAAAAATGGTGTGATATCAAATATCCAAGCTTATTAAGTCCTGGTACTTAATTTCCTAATCACGAATTTTTCACATCTAAGTGAAATGGTTAAGCATGACTTGTTGATAGAAACCCTTCTTCCCTAGACCAAACTCATCATAACCTGTTTCTGAAAATTTAAGTTTTAAATATTTATACATACCAGGCTTGTCGGCCGTCTTTTCATATTTTGAATAAATAAATTTTGTCTGTTGAAACGTCGAAAGTATGTTATTCAGTTGTATAAATTATTCATTTCAGTTATTTATGCAAAATATGTGTGTTCTATTATTTGGTTACTTTTAAAATGAATGTAGCAGAAATTTTAAGATTGTCACGAATTATTCTATAAATTTCAAATTTCTTTTCACGTTACATTTGGGCAACGTAATTCAAAAGCATGATATTCATATTTTTTGTTGTTTAATGCAAAATTTTTCCTTTTGGGGATTGACAACATTATTTATTATTTTTCTTTCTAGATAACGGTTTGTTTTCTTTGACATCATGCATTAACTTCAAATAGAAGACTGATTAAAATGACTAATATCCCATTAAAAATCTGTTAAGAAATGCAATTGAGTCCCAGTGCTTAATAAAATCGGATATAACACCATTTTTTGTCGTACCTTTTGTTGGAATGAGGCTGTTGAATCTTATTAACATACTGTCTAACAGAGCACCGAAGTGCGCAGTTAAAATCTGAAATTGATGTTTTAAATTCACATTAACTATTTATTTATTTTTTTTTGGGGGGGGGGCTTTCTGTTATTTTAATGATTTTATTTTTAAGACGGCCGCCAAGCCTGGTATGTATAAATATTTAAAACTTAAATTTTCAGAAACAGGTTATGACGAGTTTGGTCTAGGGAAGAAGGGTTTCTATCAACAAGTCATGCTTAACCATTTCACTTAGATGTGAAAAATTCGTGATTAGGAAATTAAGTACCAGGACTTAATAAGCTTGGATATTTGATATCACACCATTTTTTAGTGATATCTTTTGTTTTCAAGCTTGGCGTTTTTTTTTTTACTTTTTTAAAAGTTTTTTTAGTGGATATCAGTTATTTTTTTGAAATAGGTAAATAACCATTCACAAACTGGGCTTTTGTAAGCAAACAATTGCCTGATACCTGGAGTCTCATCATCAGTTACAAATGTGTCACTTATTGAACTTTAATTGGAGAACTTTTTGTTTTTTCGAATCTCTGTAATAGGTCCGGTTGTTTTTTCGTTTTAATTGTAATTCGGATGGCATTTTACTATTCTAGTCAATCTTTATAAACACAATGGGAAATATCGTACTAAACACTATTTATAGATAACTAGCTGTTTGCCCGGCGTTGCCCGGGTATTTATTTATCTCAATTTTTTTTTTATTGCGCAGGAAAAGGAATGGATTCTACAAATAATATAAAATTTAAGTAATTTAATTTACAGGTATTTAAAAGTAAATACAATATACAAATGATAAAGTAAAATTACAAATTCACTCTATTATTAATTTAACTCAAAACTTGACTATAAACAACATTTTTAATTTCCTATATTCCCCTCAGTGACTCCGAAATTATGGATTCGACACTACTCTCGGTCATTTTGGACATTTTATATTCACCCTTTCTCCCCCCGCCTCCCCCTCCCCCTCCCCCAATACTGAGGAGGGCTGAACTCTCACTTAAACGGCATCGGAAGTGTCCCTATCCATCTCAGCGACCCCGAAAACTATGGATTAGACACTATTCTCGGTCATTTTGGACATTTTATATTCACCCTTTCTTATCCCCCGCCTCCCCCCCCCAATGCTGAGTGTGGCTGAACTCTCACTTAAATGGCATCGGGAGTGTCCGTATTCATCTCAGCGACCCTGAAAACTAAGGATTCGATACTACTCTCGATCATTTTGAACATTTTATACTCACCCTTTCTTCCCCCCGCCTCCCCCACCAATGCTGAGGGGGGCTGATCTTGCACTTAAGCGGTATCGGAAGTATCACTATTAATCTCAGCGACCCCGAAAACTCTGGATTCGACACTAATATTAGTCGTTTTCGATTATTTTTATAAGTGCCCCCCGCGACCCCTAGGGGTACTAGGAGTGTCTTCCCCCAGTGTTTTTTGCGGGAGTGAGAACAACATCTGTACAAAATTTCATCTCAATCGGATGGACCATTCGGGAACGCATAAAGGACACACACACAAACATTCTCTTTTATATATATAGACTAGTTGTTTACCCGACGTTGCCCAGGTATTTATTAATCTCACTTTTTACTACACAGGAAAAGGAATGAATTCTACCTATAGTGTAAAATCTAAGTAATTTTATTTACGGGTATTTAAAAGTATATGTACAGTATACAAATAATAAAATAAAATTTCAAATTCACTCTGTTATTTAACTCAAAACTTCATTATAAACAACACTTTTTGTTTCCTATATTCATCTCAGTGACTCCGAAAACAATGGATTTGACACTACTCTCGGACATTTTGGACATTTCATTTTTCCCCTTTCTCCCTCCTCCCCAATGCTGATGGGGGAGGGCGGTCTGAACTTGCACTAAACGACATCAGTTGTGTCACTGTTCGTCTCAGTGACCCCGAAAACTATGGATTTGACACTATTCTCGGTCATTTTGAACATTTTTTCTTTTCTCCCGCCCCCCCCCCCTCCAACGTTGATGAGGGGGGTGCTAAACTCTCACTTAAACAGCAGTGGGATTACAACTATTCATCTCAGCGACCCCGAAAACTATGGATTCGACACTACTCTCGGTTATTTTGGAGATTTTATATTCCCCCTTCTTCCCCCCTCACACCCCTATGGTAATGGGGGAGGGGCTGAACTTGCACTTAAACGACATCAGGAGTGTCACTATTAATCATAGCGACCCCGAAAACTATGGATTCGACAGTGATATCAGCCGTTTTCAATTATTTTTACATATGTCCCCTGCCCCCCCCCTGGGTGCTAGGGATGTCTTATTGGGAATCTAAACCATTCTCGAATCATCTTAATCGGACACACAGAATTTCAGAAAATTCTGTCCAGCCGTTTAGGAGGAGTTCTTTGACATACAAACGGACAGAAGAAATACAGTCGGATCTCTATTTAACGAACCTCTATTTTGCGAACTTTTCCTTGGAACCAAGAACATTTTGCGAATTTCTTCGTAAAATAACCTCCAAATAGCGAAGTGTATTCTCTATTTAACGAACCTTTTCTTGTGATCCAATATGTTTTTCCTTCATATTTCTCAAAATATTTCTGAACATTTCCAACTAATTTTTTCTTTTAACACATTTAACACATTAACTCTCTTTTAACACATTCCGACGTGAATTACAGTTTGAAGAAAATACGCCTGAAGGGCTTTTTAGTACATTGCAAACATGCGAGACGTATTATGAGAGAAAACATTTTTTCAAACAAAAACCTTAGACAAAATTAAGAGACTTTATTAGTAATTAAATTTAAGGACACATGTTGCAATGTATGCTTAAAATTACTTGTTATAATAAAAGCGATAATGTCATTAAAATTCATTAATTTTAATATAATTTTTTTAAATCGAAAATGCAGTGTATTCCCGGACAATGTTTTGTTTTATTCTTGTTTTCCTTGCAGATTTCTGTTTGAGAAGTAAGTTATATAAAAGAAATAGACATTAATTTACAAAATAAAGGTTGACTTAATTACTTTTATTAATAATATTTAGCGTTTATGAATTTAAAATATTTTTTGTGTAGTTTAAAGTATTTTAAAAGGTGAATCTCTATTTAACGAATTTTCCATATAACGAACTTTTTTACGGGATTTAGCGATTTCGTTAAATAGGAGGTCCGACTGTATATATATAAAGATTAATCATTTGCTATATGTATATTTTGTATACGTATATGTATATTTTATTGAGAAATTAATATTTCTCTAATTTGCAAACCCACGTGGTTGTAGCAAGAAGTGAAATATGAATAATAATTAATGCTTATTATTTGAATTCAATCCTTAGCATTTTCTATGGACATTTAAAACAAACAAACAAATACGGACACACATATGCAAAATAATTAAAAATTCTCCAGAAGGAAGAGATGTCTTTGCGAACTCGCGCTCACAGCGTGGAAGGGTGACATCTTGACCACTCACCCACCAGGTCCCTGTTGCAATTCTTCTATGATTGAACGGTTGGGAAAATAGCTGTGTTGCGGAGTAATGGTTGCCATTTTGGCGTACTATCGCCCTGAGATGCTAATTTTGCAGTTTTATGCTAATTAAAGGTAGAAATATTTATTTTTTTTAACTGAAACATATAAAAGATTTTAAGTTAGCGAATAACTTATCGAAAAAACCAAGCCTCAATCGAATCAGTTCAATATTAAACTCTACAGGTCTTCTTAAAATGTTGAACGAAATCTTCGTTGGAGAGAAGTAAAATCTAGCAAAATACCTAACTTTGCGGAAAATTAAAAATTCCATATCTCGGTTAATTTTTAACTTGGAAAGTCCATTTTTATCTTAATTTAAAGTACTCGCTGATAGGATTCTTCTACTTTTTGTTTTAATTTTGTACGATGCTTGGTTCATTCAGAATTTTATAATTTACGCAAACTGCTTTAACATGGGGAGAATAGGAGCAATCGGTGCAGAGTATATAAGCAGTAAGCGGTCTGACGAATTTTTGTACTTGGCGCGTTTATTCATTTGTCGTCTATTTTGTTTTTTTTAGCTTGGCGTTGCTGGTCGACCGCCCTGCTTGATAGCAATTGGAAGTTTAAACTGAGTGGATTCATTAATCTAGAAGATGTACATGCATATGATGTATCATACCACAAAGAATGTTGCACAAAAACGTCACTGCGAAGTAATGATGAAGTTGAAACAACACCTAACTTGCCAGATTGTATTAATCAAGTAGAATTCATAGATCGTTTTCTAGATTCTCTTTTGGAAGGTAATGTTGTCACGATGGCAGATCCTGAGAGACACTATAGAGTCTGTTACTGGAATGATGTTAAACAGCAAGACATGTTGTCAAGAAAATCTCTTAAAATACTTACTGAGCATGAACTATTTTACATGAATGAAGTGTTTAACGACCATATCTCCAACAATCAATCACATCGTATTTCTTTGAGATCTGTCAATGATGTTTTGTTGTCGCGGGTGGAGTCCAATTCTGATATGAATGCGAATATAAAAGTTCTGTATCAAGTAGCTAAATTATTACGTAAAACCATATTGACAGAGGAGAAATGGAAGTTTACAAGTTCTATTACGAAGAACAAAATCATAAATATCATACCGAAAGAAGTTCCATACTTTTTCAAATGGTATATTGAAGGGAACAATAAAAATGGAAAGTTTTCAGATTGATAACAAAAACTTGAACCAAAAAGCTGCCGCATTATCACAAACTCTTATGTATGAGTGCCAAACTGAAAGATAAACTGTTTATAGTAGCATGGCATTAGTTAAACACTGACACTCACGGAACCTTCCTCTACATGTTGCTGTTGGCCTAACGATACATAGTAAAACTCGCAGAAAATTCTTGGTTCAGCTCATGCATGGTTCAGGATACTCGATTTATTGTAATAAAGTTCTCTGGCTTGAGACTTCTATAGCTAATGAAGTTCTAAACCATATGGAAGACAATGACGGATGGTATGTCTCACCCGATATTGTGAAAGGGAGATTTATCTTTTGTACAGCAGATAATTTAGACTTCCTTGGAAACACGACTGATGGACGAGGAACCCTTCACGCAACTGTGATGACTTCTTATCAAGAATATAACGAAGATGAATTGCAATCTATAACTCTTTCTGATGGTGAAACACAAGTACCCAATCGTTCGCTACTGAAACAGCCCATATAAATGACAGACTTTATTCAGTACAATGGGCCAAAACTCTTAAAGCCTAACAGTTTTGCTTTTAAGAAATCTGATATATATATATATATATATATATATATATATATAAATTAGAGTCCAAAACTACATAATATAGAAGATTCAGCGTGGTGTCTGTGCAAAAGCAAAATAATACGTGATACAGAAGAAATATCCGATAGTTCCGGAAATCGAATTCAAGTTCTAATCATGAAAGTAGTTATAATCCAGCATCTGATCGGACTTGGACTGTCTTTAATGCAAAGCTGTTAAAAGACCAAAAACCCATCAATGGCATATGTGTTCTACCAATAATATCACCTACTCCCACAGATCATTACATACAATTGACTTTCTAGACACACTTGGAAAAATTGACTATATATATGTGTGGAGTGGATTCAAAATGTGTTCTCCCATTAGATTCGGGTCTTTACCGTCCTGTGCAGCAACTTATCATGGCTCCACAGAATCTTCGCGATCACTTTGTGCTACGACCTGGAGAGTTACACATATGTATGGCCTTACTACGTGCAAATTGGCACATTTATGGAGGTCCATTTTTATTGGCACATTTTAGGGGCCTCTTTCTTCCTTTTGTAAGAATCACACACAGGTCCCAACCGCGAGCCAACGATCTTCTTCACGGGATGCACTTTCTCCCTTTTGTTGTCTGTGGTGACTCCGTCACCTCTAATTCTACATTTGTAATCTATATATTTTATTTATCTTCTATATGAGGTATTATAAAAGAAAATCGGCCGATAAATAACCGAAATAATGGGGATTTTTTTAATTTCATGGCAGCCATCTTGATGACGTCATTACCACTATACGCCACACACCAAAGAGTGACAACATAGAAATTATTCATCTGCAAGTAGTTTCTGATGAAAAAAATACCTCCCCATGTTCCTATCATTAATACCGTCATGGAGCTCATTTTTTCGACATATGCTCCCCTACTGATTCAGGGTATGTTAAAATGGTAAAATAAAAGTTTGTTTTGGTGGCAGAGCACAAAAATCTATGGCATAAAATATTGTCATGTAGTCAATGTATCAGAAGGCTATTCAACATTATTATAACTAGGAAACAGAACACTTTACTTTTTCACTTATCTGGCATTTCCTGGTGTTATTGTATATGATTGAATAACTCCATGAAAAATAGACTAATCGTGGTGGCATCGATAATTTCTTGCATGAGCTTGAGAGCTGAAACTGTGCAATTTTCCCAAACAATGATTGTTTTCTAAATAGAATCGTAATCTTAACACCATTTTCAAAACTAAAATAGAAATTTTTAAAAAAACTATACTGTTTCGAAATATTATCTAAATTTTCAGAACATTATGGTTTATCATGTTGCAGTTTATTATATAAAAACTGCGTGACGTAAATTAATTCATCCTTAAAACCTTATCAATATTTAGAAGATAAAGGAATGTCTTACATAAAGCAGATTAAAATACTTCGATGTTTAATTGTGCATTAACCCCAATATGGGGTGCAATTTATGCTAAAATGAAACTTATGTATTGTAGTCTAATTGAACTGTTATTTTGTATTGAAAACTGAAACTGTGTATTGCTCAACGTTCTGCGACGAAGAATGTTTCCCTCATAAATAAGTAATCTTAACAGTAAGTTTTAAAATTAAAATATTAATTAATAAAAAGTTTACAAGATGCAAGATGCAGACTAAATCTGCAGAGTTCTAAGTTTATCATATTGTTTTACAAAATAAAAAAAGCGTGAAGCAAATCAATTCACCTTTTAATCCTCATCATTGTTTAAAAGATCAAGGAATTCTCTATGTAAAAGTCATAAAAATCTTTAGTGTCTTCAGTTTGGTATTAACCACAATGTAAACTGTACTGTACGTCAAAATGAAGCTTAAGGATTTTAATCTAATTAACATGTTATTTTGTCATGAAAGTTTGACCTTAAACAATTTTAAAACAATAAATATATTTTTTCATTAAACTACTTTCTTAATGCCTTATATATCCCACTTTTCATATTCTAAACTAAAAGTCAGCTTGCGTATATATTTCTCCTGATTTTAATACAGATAAGTAATAATTCATTTTTAAAGTCATTTTCTCAGTTCTTTTTCATTTATAAGTTTTTGTTTAGATTAACTAGTTGCAATGAGGTGGAATGGGTACCCCTAAAATACGTACAGTCAGGATTTTTTTTGGAAACGTTTGCACAAACACACTTAAAAATATGGTTTGCTCAAAGTAAAAATAATCAAACTTCAGTCTCAAATTCTTTGCGTCCTGGATTTCGCTTCGTGTGCAAACAGAATGAATATATTTGAATTTCATGTCGGCGTTATTTTTGAATCTGGAAAAAACTGAAGTGACCGTAAAACTCCATGAAGTATATGATACAAACAGTTTTCTTTTTTGCTCCATATGCAAGAACTGAACATGCGTAAAATTATGTGATCTAAAATAACACTAGAAATGCGATTTCCAAACGCAGCTTTTTTTGAATAGCCGTCTTCGGAACATATATATTTCTTTTATTTTGGAAACTTTTTTTTTCAACTGGAAATAAAGAGACTGTAATTTCCAAGGCGAACAGAAAAACATTCAAATTTTTGAATTTTTATTTTTTATTTATTTTAATGGTGCTGAAAAAGAACGGATAAAGCTTGCAGCAATACGTTTTTTTCTATAAAAAAGGGTTAGGGGGTTGGAAGTATAAAAAAATAAAATTTTACAAAATTCTGCAATTATATTAAAATTATTGTTTTCCCCCATTTTTACACACCTTTTTGGCTTTTAGGACACTTTATTTGTCTGAAATTTTAAACATTCATATAATTAATTTTGGCCCCTAGAAATAAATATATATATATATATATATATATATATATATATATATATATATATATATATATATATATATATATATATAAAGAAAGAGGGAGAGAGAGATTTTTCTTCTAAAAGTATGTAATATTGCATAGCATATGTTACTCGTTAGTAATTATAATTCATTCATTGAGTTTTACGATGTTTAAATTAATAATTTTCATATTTATGTTATAGCAGATTTTGCCCTTTATTAATCAAATGTTCAGCGAGTGGTTTAAAATGCGGAAGTAATCTTTATGACTTATAAAATGTATTTGAAATTCTAAATTAATTATGTTTTCAAACTTCCTCAAAAATCGTTTTCTTTATAATACTAAATTAAGCAGCGACGGTACTTTCTTTATGTAATCTTTAAATCTCCAACAACCCGATCAATAAAGTACGGTATTATATCAGCTGAAATGTTATACGGTATTGTTAGTTTTTAAGAGACATGATTTGTTTTCTGCACCCACATATTTAACTTTATCCAACTTTTAATAAATTTTCGACCTTTGTTTTTTTTTATTTTACACACATATATTTAATTTTTCTTTTTTCCGAAGTAAAACAGTATATAAATAATTTGTTTACACGTTTAATAAAATGCCATCGTCCTTTCAGAGATATCCGAAGAATGATATTTTTAGATGTATCATCTATGGAAAAATAAATGAGCACCCAAAATAAATTACTAGATATATCTAAAATATGAAAATATGTTATTCAAAATAAATTATTAGTTTATATCTAAATATCCCTTTTCTACGCATATCCTAAATGTAGTGTTTAATTTCCCTGTACTACTGACTTTGATACAGATATGAAATACGACTATACCTTCAGGAATTCATTCTGTAGGTATTTATTACAGTAACCATATTGTTGGGGGTATTTATTATCATAAATTTTTCAAAGAAATAAATACATCGCTTAGTCTCTTACAAAGCGGAAGAAAAATTTATTAGTTATTATAATATTTAAAAGAAACATACTTGAATTTCTCATAAGGTTTATGGTAATTAACCTAATAGATAATGTTCCATATATTGCTTTGTATAAATATTCACATGCATATAATTCATAATTAATAACTTAAAGGTGTAAAAAGAACGATAGCAGCTTGTACGATCCACAAAGCAGAATTCAAAAGGTATCAAAAAGTCATCAGGTATCAAAAAGTTCAGGTATCAAAAAGTCATGACTTATTTTTACGGAACTACCCATTAGAATTAGAAAAAAACTTTTTTAAGTAGAAAGAACAACTCACCAAGTTTTAATATCAATCATATATTTCGATTATAGTATGATAGATTTCTATGTGGGCACCTTTTGTAGCATGACAAACGTCTAAATGGTAATCCAGTTCTCTCCATGTGTTTCGTAGCATATCAGGAGTTATTAGACGAATTAGTTAAATGATACGCTTCGAATTTACTCATTCACAGTTCATTACTTACTTAGCGATAATAAATTCATTCTTACTCATTCACAGCTTCGAATTTTTCTTGATGCACAAATGATTTAATAAATGCCGAAGCAAAAAAGTATAATAACGCCTGATATGCTTTGAAACACTTGGAAAGAACTGGATTGTAATGAAGACATTTGTCGTGCTACGAAAGGTGCACACATCGATATCTATGATACTATGATATAAATATATGATTGATATTAAAACTTGGTGACATGTTCTTTCCATTTAAATACTTTTTTAAAAATTCTAATGGGTAGTTCTGTAAAAATAAGTCATAACGTTTGGATACCATTAGCCTGGACTCTGGTTTTTCATAATAGGTGCAACTGCATTTTTAATCACAATTGATTTTGCAAATGAAATAATCCTTTACATTAAGGTATCTTCTGGGACAAAAAAAATCGTATATGCATTTAAAGTTATCTCCTTTAGACGTTTTATAAAATAATATGTAAAATAAAATTACCTTAGTTGCTAAAATAATTTTCTTTGTTTTTTTATCGATTTATAGAAAAATGTGATAAATCATATGAAGAGAAAATAATTATTCCCCTTTTATAAATACAGCAGTGTATTCTAAATGTGGACTGTAGACAAAAATGTAAACCAATAAAACACTGTGATATTTTTTTAACAACTTTCATATTAATTGCTTCTGTTTTGATAGTCTTTTACTGACTTAGCGATCTTGAAACATGTAAATAATATAATTTATGTAAAATATTGTTGATTTATTCAGTCAAGATCAGTGATCTTAATTTTATTATTTATGTGTTGCATAAATCAGCAATTATAATGTTCTTGTCCTTTGAAAAATTTATTATATTTTTGTAGGAGATAAATGTTTGCGCAACTCAAACATCATATAACATTAGCGTCTGTAGCTGCATTTTGATAACATTAGCATTATGAAAATATTTGTATTCTAGAATTTAAACCAATGTCTTACTACATCTTGCGAAAGAGTGGAAGGGAGGAATCTATAAAATTATCAATAATAATTTTAATTTTAAATGCGATATTGCTTTAATATTCATATACATTTACAGCTTTATTTGAACAACATCCATTTTCATACTTATACAGATTTCATTATAATGACAATGAGTATTACATAAGCTTTCGGCAAAAATATTTGTGTTTTCAGTACCTTCAGAATTTAATTTAGTGTGTTGATAGATAATACCTTCTGAATATTTTATGAGTTTCAAAACGCAAATATCCAATACAGCTACTAAATTCATTAAAAGATTATTAATAACACACTTTTTCATAATCCTTAAACTCCTGATAAATTTAAAATGTCCATCCCAATTCAAGTTATGGTTAATGAAAATTTCCATACTAATTTACGTTATAGTCAATTAAAATGTATAATACTAATTTAGGTTATGATTTATTAAAAATGTCTTACTAACTCAAGTTGTTGTTAACGAAAATTTCTATACTAACTCATTCCATACTAATTTATTTCTATACAAACTCAGTTGTTATGAATAAATTTTTCCATAATAATTCAGATTATGTTTAATAATAATTTCCATAGTAATTCAAGCTATGGTTAATGAAAATGTCGGATGCCAATTTAAGTTGTGGTTAAGAAATATGTCCATACTATTTTAGGTTCTAATTAGTGAAAATTTCAACATTAATTCAAGTTATGGTTAAAGAAAATTTCCATACTAAATTAGGTTATGCTTAATGGAAATTTCAAAATTAATTCACGTTATGGTTAATGAATATAACCATACTAATTTTGATTATAATTAATGAAAATTCCACTATTTATTCAGGTTATAGACAATAAAATTTACGTACTAATTCTGGTTATGGTTACTGAATTTTTTCCATATTAATTCATGTTATGGTTAATGAAAATTTCCATACTATATAAGGTTATGGTTAAGGAAAATTTCTATATTCATTCCCGTTATGGTTAAGGGGACACAGTACCCTGTCAAAATCTTTTTTATTTTAAGTATTTCAATAAACATTGAAATTGCATTGCATTTTAGAAGTCATTTTAAAACATATTCTGAAAAGTAAAATTTATTTTAACAGTAAATTTAATTAAATTTTTAATTTTTAAATTTTTTTTTCAATTTTTTAAAATCTTTATAACTTTTTTCAAATATTAATATTTTCACTCCAATTTTTATAGGTAATGTATTTATGTCTACTATATAAAACTTGGCATGGGTTTTTTAGATGCTTTGAAAATTACATTTGATATAAAAATTTTTCTATCATTTGCAGTGAAAAACGATGAAAACTGGCACTTTGTTGCATATTTTTGAACATAAAAAAATAAATAAGTATGTTATTGCATAATTCCATGGTAAGTTTTATTCTATACATAATAGAAAACCTGTATAAAAAGTGTAATACTTGTGTCTTAAATACAAAAAAAGTTTTAGCACTTTTACTGCATGAATGTCAAGAAAAAACAAACATGGAGAAAAAGCCATTTAAAGTTTTTATTTGTTAAAAAAAGTCCCTTTAAATGAAATGATATACAAATTTTGTGGGTATTTATAATAATCATGTAATATAAAGTATATATAAAACATTTTATCCATCCAAATTCAATATAAAATATTTTATGCAATTTTAAAAACATGTCAGTGAACTGTAGAAAATAGAGTCGACAACAACTGCTCTTGGTGTAATTTTTTTTAATTCAGCAAATAAATCTTAATGTTAATTCCATGCGAAGTTTCATTAAGCGTATAAAAAGAATATGTATAAAAGAATTTTATATCTCTCTTTGTATTATTAAAAAAATTATAACGTTCTCAATATATGACAGTTAAGAAAAGATACCATCAACAAAAATAAATCATACTACTTGAGAAAGTCGTACCTGAAATTTGTATAAAATTAATGTGGAACTTGATTTGATGTACAAAGTAATGCATATGTAAAACATTTCAACCATGTTTTAACATCAAAAATTTCCTTTAGGGTTGTAAAAGCATGAAAATTTTTAAAAAAATAAGAAAAATCGATGAAATTTTCATTCGTGAAACATACCATTTACTACCACATTTTCTGAGAAAATTTTAAAAACATGCTTATTTTACTAAAATAAAATCCCCAGGTTTATAGGTAACAAATATAACAAATAGATATATAGCGTAAAGATCAAGAAAAAGCATAAAAACACTTCAGGAAGAAAAAAAAATTATGATTATAATTTTTTCAAACGAAAATAAATAGCTACGTGCAGAACTACCGTTACCATGTGTAAACAATCCAAACAGTTACTTTTACCGGTTACTTCTTTCGTTCTGGTGAACAAAAATAATAATTAAATATTAATTTGAGTTTTTAGGCTAGTGGAAAAAAATGCCACGCCCACTTTAAATGGTCATTTGTCCCTTTAATTTTCTGACAACATTATAAAAATCTAAATAACTTTTAAAGTATTGAAGATACAGCTTTGAAATTTGGTGATCATATATAAAAAGGTGGACGATTTTTAGGGTACTGTGTCCCCTAACAAAAAATTTCCATACTATATAAGGTTAAGGTTAAGGAAAATTTCTATATTGATTCCCGTTATGGTTAAAGAAAATTTCCATACTAAATTAGATTATTTTTAATGAAAGTTTCAAAATTTATTCACGGTATGGTTAATAAAAACTATCATACAAATTTTGGTTATAATAAATGAAAATTCTAGTCTTTATTCAAGTTATAGTCAATAAAATTTACGTACGAATTCTGGTTATGTTTGCTGAAATTTTTCCATACTAATCCATTTTATGGTTAATGAAAATTTCCATACTATATGAGGTTACGGTAAATGAAAATTTCTATATTAATTCCGTTTAGGGTAAATTAAAATCTCCGGATCAGTTCATGTTATTGCTAATGGAAGGGATTTTAGAATAAGAAATATTTCTTATATATTTTCTTGAACGTACTTACATTTGCATTCCAGCTTTGGGCATTTAATTTGCCTCTCATAAAAAATTATATCATTAACAGTGTTATTACTAATGATTTAGAAAAAAACATTAATATGCTACATAAAAACGATAGAAATGAAATACTTAGATGAAGTAATTAATTAATCTTTAATTAAGGAGAAATACTGAAATGTTTATTCTTTTATGAGAGAAAACATTCTTCTAATGCAATATCATAGTTGTGTTAGAGTATCTCAATGATATCTTCTTCTGGCATAATTAAACAAAATTTCATTTTGAAAAAGCGTGTGAACATAGAATTCCTTAATTAACTTCGGTCATGATTAATGACGAATAAGGCAGTTTTATCTATCCAATGAAAAAATACAAGCGGTTGCACTTATTAAGAACAGAGTTTGTACATGTATGATTCACAAAAATCCGGCAAATCAAAATTGACTGTTGTCTTAATATATGAGTATTATAAATGATAGACTTTAGAAGGAAAGACAGAAACATTCCTTAAGTTAAATATTATTTATACAATAAAAGTGTTCAATATATGCTTTTTATGTCATTATAGTTATATTTGAGAGTAAATATTTATATTTCAGAGTGAATATGTTTCAGAGTGAATATATTAATATATTTTAGAGTGAATATGTTTGAAAGTGAATATATTTGAGAATGAATGCATTTGGGATTGAATGTATTTAGTTAGAAATTTTGAAAATCATGTATTTATATTCTTACGGAAAATTATATTACATATTCAAAAGCTGTTACAGTTTTTGTCTATATTTCCAGAAATTTATCACTACTGATTTAATATTTCTTATTTAGTACACAGATCAAGCTCATAACTGAAGTTTTTAAAATTATAGAAAAAGACATCACTGTTAAAGCGAATAATTTTTTTATTATTTTGGCTATGTAATACCTTAGTAAGGGATCAATTCATATGAAATTGTAAGAAATAAATTTAAACTAAAATTAAACATTTAACCGAAATCGATCTATAGTAAAAAATGACAAATGAACGTTAAATCTGTTTGATAATAATAATGATTATTATAATAAAAAGGTACAGTTGTAAGAATTGATCATATGTATGTCTTAAAGATTTAAAATAAAGAAATACGATGCAAGCAAATATATTTATTGTCCAAACGAACTGTCAGTTTCTTTTATCTCATAAAGCTAGAAAAATGTTCTCATTCAATACTTACATTACCCGAATTTCCATGTTTTTTTACACAAATCCCCGACAAATATTGTAGAAACCTTTTTCGAAGTTGAAATATTTTCTTCTTTCAGTGTGGTTCACAAGTATATACTGAAAACAAAGAAATATTTAATGTTTATTCGTTCATTCAATAAGCTATTTTTATATCTTAAACAGATATGAATGTATTGATGTTGGATTGCTATGTTTCATAAAACTTTAAATCATTTAGACAGGCTTTATGGAATCATTTTCCCAGAAAAAAAGAATATAAAGATAAGTATATCATGCCATGAAAAACTGAAATAAAAATAAAACTTACGAGTGGAAATTTGTTGATAAAAATACACAGGCCAATAATCGGTATATGGCGAATAATGAGTGTAAAAATGGGTGTATTTTTTATAAAGTCCGGGCCACCAATATAGCGCTGACAAATGTAGTGTCACCTGTGCATTTAACTCCGGTAGTAAAACGTGTCAACACTACTGACTCTGTTGAGTATGGCAGGACTCTGATTCCAAATTACTAAAATAACAAAATTCAATGCAACTTCAAACTTAACAACTATACAGAAATAAAATTCTACAGATTGGGACGGAAATCAAGATATATCTGCTGCAATTAGATACAAAGGTCGTAGGACTTTAAGATGTCAGCGAACTAAACTACTGTTATTCTCATATAGCTCGTTGAAACGTTCAGGCTTGCGCATACAGCAATACTTGCATTTCGATTAACATTCAGATGCAAATGAAAATTGCTAATCAGAATATTGCAAATCTCAGGGGTACTATTCACTTGCCCATAAATCACAAGAGACCGTGGTGGCACTACAGTTAGTATAAACTATTGTATACTAGATGCAATTCTCTGTGAGGCTTCAGATTGTTTATATATTTTTCAATAATTCACATCAAATTAAAGGTAAACTTTTTGAACTCACTTTCTGTTGGCTCTCAACAAAACTCTGCGAAAACTTGAAATAAACTTTCTGCTGACAGAGAAAGGAATATTACCATGCAAAAGTGTGATGATTGGATATTATGCAAAATTTTCTTAATATATTTTAGAAAATATATTTACCATAACAAACATGGAAGGGTGTTCATAAAGGATATTCTTATGCCATAGCTAACCACATAGTTACTGAAGAAATAGAGATCATATTCTTTATATAATGTATTTTTCAGTTTCAAGTTCTTGTAAATTGCTATATGTAACACATCACGTCTATAATAGTCAAATTTGTCATATTTAAAACATTTAAATATAATCTTTATGGTTTACTTAAAATAATAAAATACAGCCAAAAAATGACTCAGTCTTATTATTAGTAATTTACATATAACTAGCAGAAAAAAAAATTCGTTCCTCATTTGATTACAAAAAGTTCTCTTAGATTCAATTATCTGTTTTATGATTGCATCTGTATGTTAAGAAGTATACAACTGTGAAACTGCAAGTTCGCGTCCAATGTTTTATTAAATATTTTATTAAATTTTCCATCGATGCGTGTCTTTTCATCATATCAATGCTTTGCTACCGCATTCTTCATTGACCTAAAAAATTCTAATTTAGTATTATGCACACTTTGCTGCTACATATGTTTATCAATGAAAATTTCATATCAAGGGAGAAGGACCTAACATTCGCCTACCCTATAAGGAAAAAACTATGAGTCAAAATTTTCAAATAAATAAATAAATAAATAAATAAATAAATAAATATATATATATATATATATATATATATATATATATATATATATATATATATATATATATATATATATATATATATATATATATATATATATAAATAAATACATATATATATATATATATATATATATATATATATATATATATATATATTTATATATATATATATATATATATATATATATATATTTATTTATATATATATATATATATATATATATATATATATATATATATATATATATATATATATATATATATATATATATATATACACTGCTCAAAAAAATTAGGGAAGCGAGCAAAGAAGTTAAGAAAACCGTGCGAGACAGCCGCGTATTGTCATGAAATGGATAGTACACGCATATCAATGCGCAATACAGAAAAATATGTAAAAGAATTTGTAAATAAGCTTTAATTATTTGAAAATATGGAAAAAACACATGAAATGATGATTTAGGGCAAAAATTTGGTTACATGTAAACCATAAAAAAAGTATTGTTTAGAAATGATGCAAGATTTTTAATATGGCATGTGGCGATGCACATTTATGATTTCCGCACGAGTGGGTCACGTGACGACGTACGTATCGGTTTACAGGCATTCGGCGCGTGCAGCCAGTGAGTGCCGGAAGTTCCATTTCAACATGTCGGAAGAACGTTGTGTTTTGGAAAGTGAGGTCATGTCTAGCAGACATCATTTAGATCATTTTACAGGTGGACAGATAATTAAAAAGCTGGATGGGTGAAAAATTAAATATTTTGAAAAGGAATTTGACATCGTCCACAGAGTTATTTCCAGGCTTTGTGCAGCGTGGCAAGCATGTGTTCAGTGTAGCAGGCGCAAGCTAGGAGGTCGCCCTTCCAGTAAGACGGACGAAGATAGACGATCGGTAGATCGATCTAATGGCAAAAAGGAACCAGCGAAGTACAGCTGCTCAAATGGCAGTTCGATTCTATGCAGTCACAGGAACTGAGATATCCCGAAAAACTCTCGTCAGGCATTTGGGACAGTCAGGAGTATTCGCCCGAAGAAATGTTGTGTGATTAACACTTGCGAGAGTTCACCGTAGCGCCCGTTTGCAATACTGCAGTCTTCATCACCATTGGAGCAATCACGACTGGGCGAATGTCCTCTTTAAACATGAGAGCCGGCTCAGTCTATTTTATGATATTAAACGGTAGCTGATATGGCGAGAAGTTCGTTTTGCTTACCATCCAGAAAATATCCAGTAAAGAAATCGATATGGTACTTATAGCATCATGGTATGGGCAGGCATCATGGTCAATGACCGCATACCCCTACCCTACATATGTTTGAAACATGAATCGTTACCGCTGCACGGTACATTAATCAAGTTCTGCTGCCTCATGTTCACCTCTTGCTACTGTCGGAGATAACTTTCTGTTCATGGATGATAAAGCCGCCAACGTTGCTCAGAACTGTCTGGAGATCTAGGATATTCATCGCATCATGTGACCAGCACGTTCACCTGATCTTAATCAAATACAAAATGTATGGGATTCCTTACGGCGACATCTTGTTGCTTGCTCATATCCTCCGACAAACAAGCCGACCCTCATCCGTGTATTGAAAGAGGTGTGGGACAAATTGTCTCAAAAGTCCATGCATCACGTCATTCAAAGCATGCGACTGCTTTTAGGAAGTTGCATTGCACTGCATGATGGACATATCCCTTACTGACATGTCTCACCGGATTACCTTTCGATAAAATCTGCATTCTTTGAATTTTTGTATTTTTATTTTTCCGGATGAATATATACCTTTCGCTGAAACAACCTGTCTCAACACTTTCTGTAGTTTTTTTTCGCAATGAATCTTGCGTTATATCATGTCTCATATTCTGTTTATATATATATATATATATATATATATATATATATATACATTAACCGAATATTTTTGTTATTACACAAATACAAAAAAATATATAAAAACAATTTACGAACTTGACATATTTCCTTCTTTCAGTGTGGGTTGCATGTACATATAAATAAAACATAAGAAAATGTATACTTTGACAAATTATTGCATTTTCAGTCATCTACTTTTCCATCATATATCATGTATATTAGTTTTAAATTCGATTAGTTAATTTAATGACTTTAAATGTAAGCATTAATCCTAAAATCAGTTTAATGTGAAGGGATTTAAAGACATAAAGAAATAAATTATCACGAGTAACTAAATAACAGTCTACTTATATTGAATTCGCACAAATCGTTTTATAAAATTGAACAAAATCATGCACACAAATGATCATAACGTAAACGATAATTTATATTTAGATTATTCTCCGATACACTCTGTTAATATTATACGGTACGATGATTTATCTATCAAAAGTAATTTTATTACCATTAAGAAAATGCACCATTCCCCTAAACGCAATTAAATTTTCCGCACAGTGTCATTTATAGCATCTCATAAGATGTGTAGTTCTTCAATTTATAATTTAACTTTAACATATTCAGTTTTTTTATTATTATTCATATGCATTTGCCATAACACGAGTAGAAAATAAATCTGGGTTAATTCATTATTCATCGGCAAGTTTATAAATAACATTTGTCGCCGATTACACGAAAAAAAAGAAAAGTTGCTAATGATTTTTCGGAATCGTAACTTTTATCAGTAAGATATTCCGCTTGAGAAATCCACTAATAAGCTCTCTGCTATTATGTTCGATTTGTAATATGTACATTTTTACGTCTGCATTAAAAATCAGGCGAATCTGCTTAGCTTTAAATATCTTTATGAAGAAATGAAGCTGATCAATTAATCGATTTCTTGCTGTCCTTTGCAGCCGTTTTCCGCTTTGTTTTACGGTATAATCAATAAAATTCTAATCAATAGAACTAAGAGGTCTGGTAGCTTAATAGCTTCCAATAAACCTAATGACCTACTTGTGACTCGCAAAGTAGCTCGGTATGATGCGATCTTTTTATCTTTAAAAAAATCTATCCTTTCCAGATTTTTCATTCTTTTTCTTTTTCTGATTTTTTTATTTATTTATCGAGCAGCGATAAATAGAACATAAGAGAAATTAAAGAAATATATCCCTATTAAAGTTATATATATATATATATATATATATATATATACAGAGAGAGAGAGAGAGAGAGCAAGCAAGAGGGAAAAAGGGTTACATAATCATATTTCTAACATAAAATTTAATTACATGGCATCATTTTACCAATTACGGATTTTATATAACAAAGTAGCTAATTAATTATACAGCCAACTTACTACAAATTTATGAAAGGAAGTTTGATCTCTGCAAACTTTGATAAAATCGCAAGTGGCAAATATTTACTGTGATTAATAATAATAATATTTTTTAAAAGTCAAACACGTGTTAATTAAATTTTGTAAATAGATTCATTACGCAACTGAAATAAATAACTGATATGAGGCAAATATTCATGAGCATATTTTTGCACCAATTATCGTCATCATTAGCTTTGGTTAAATGAACCAGAAATTTGTATATTAGTTCAACGAAAATACAAAGAGTTTTATAATGACGCAACTGATACAATAATAACATGGAAAAATGAATTTTTAGTGCGTTTATATTCACATTCATATCTATCTTTTTATGTTATTCCCCTTTAGGAAGAACGTCTCCATCGCAGAAATTTCCTTTTTTTTATACCTTTCATAACATTTTTTATTTCAGACAGTACGGCATAAGAAAACAAAAATTGAAAAGAAGAAAAAATAATAATAATTTTAACATTTCTTCGAAAACAACCCGTGAATGTAAAAAAAAAATGAAAAAAAGGGCATCCAAAAATTCTCTATCAATATACGACAGTTGCAACATTCAAGTCAGATAAATCTCACAGTTTCCCTTCGCAATGAAGCATGAAAAGGCGCAGCTGCGTTACGAATTCTCGAGGATCCCGTTATTGGCGTAAGTCAGAGAGACGCCTGTATTACCTCAAGGGGCATCACATGTCATATAACAGATTTTTGAAGCCAACATTTTTAAAGTACTTTACTTCGGGACTGAAGTAATTCCCGGAGAGGCAATAGTGACGAGTCGAAATATTTCATATGATGATTTAAAATTTATTTCACGGGATCTTAGAGACTTAAATTTGCTGATAAATTAATTTCTGTCACTGAAGTGTTTAAAGTTTGTTACATCCCTTTCCTGAAGAATAACCTGGTTCCTGGGGAGTTATAAACATTTTCCTGAATTATTGATTCCGAACATTTAATTGGTAACTGTTTAATCTTTTGAAGTTGTGATTTTACAGTATTCATTTTCAGATTAAGTCATATTTACGATTTCTTAGAGTCAGAGGTAATAGCGACGAGTAGAAATGTTTTATATGAGGATTTAAAATTTTTTTCACGGGATCTTAGAAACTTTTTATATTTCGAATGGCACATATTAAAAGACAACTACAGCTTGAAAAAAGCACAAGACAAGAAACACAAAAAACGAAAAAATCTGCAGCAAATTGTCTATAAATCCAGAAGTCCCTTAGCCTCCCATAACGGTCCGCAAGGGAACGATTAGTTAATGCTGGGCAATGAAAAAAATGTTCACACTTCATGACTCGTCCCTAGTCACAGAGTCTGCAGGAAGGACTAAAATCAATGTTAAAGCGGTGTGAATGTTCCACGAGAAAGTCGTGGGCAGTGGCTAGTTTAGACTCGGCCACCATTTAATGTCTGGGCCATTTAGAGACGCCAAATATTTTTCTCTCCAAGACTTTTGAGAAGTTCTAACGGCGAGACTCTTTTTGAACTCTTCTCTCACCGTATTTTTGAGAAATGCCTAAAACCGTAGATCTCTTAGCCACTAAAATGTGTTACCAGGGGTCACCACGAGGAGGTCGATCTACTTCGCACCCCATTTATCAGCTAATATAAGTCTTAGAGACTCAAATTAGCTGATAAATTAATTTCTGTCACTACAGTGCATAAAGATTGTTATATCCCCTTTCTTGACGAATAACCAGCTTCCTGGGGAGTTATAAATATCTTCCTAAATTTTTTATCCAGAACATTTAATTGGCAACTGTTCAGTACACTCATTTGAGGTTGTGATTTTATGTCATATTCAGGATATGTCATATTTAGGATTTCCTTACGTCGGAGACACTAGCAACGAGTAGAAACATTTCATATGAGGATTCAGAATTTATTACATGGGATCGTAAGGAGTTACATTAAATAATAAGATAATTCATCTGAAGTTGTGATTTTATAGATTTCATCTCATCGGAGGCAATAGCAATTAGTAGAAATGTTTCATATGAGGAATTAAAATTTTTTTCACGTGATCTCAGAGACATATTAGTTGATAAATTAATTCCAGTCATTCAAGTGTTTAAAGAGTTTTACATCGCTTTCTTGAAGAATAACCTCGAAGATAACCTTGAAGAATAACCTTGAAGAGTAACCTTGAAGGTAACTGTTACGTTTAATTCTTTCCAAAACGCCTTGTTTAGGATATTTCATTTTTAGGATTCTAATCGTCGTAGACAATAGAGACAAGTAGAAATGTTTCATATTAGGAATTAAATTTTTTTTCACGTGATTTCAGAGACATATTAGCTGATAAATTAATTCCAGTCATTCCAGTGTTTAAAGAGTGTTACATCGCTTTCTTGGAGAATAACCTCCTTGATTCTCAAGAATTAATTGGAAACTGTTCATCTCTGGGTGACAAGGCTTTTGGTCTGGCTTCGGCGTTTTTTTCCCGTACTCGTCTTTTAGGATTAAAAAAAATTTTATGAAAATTTTAGATCTTGCTATCTTTTTTGCAATAGACCGACAAATCATTCCTGACAATGCAAACGATTAAGCAACACATTTTTTGCATTCAGTCAGTATACTTGTTGTTCGCATTCTTATAAAATTATCAAAACCTTTAATAGAAAACGTCAGAAAAATCGCTATACACAAGAGGTTCAACGTGCAAATCAATAATACTTTTACGTTACATTTCTATAAAATCATAGTGTGTCCTTAAAGATTTTTCATAGGTGAAAATAGCGTTTGTTTGCATAATTATTATTTTTTTCGCAATTAAAAACTCCATTTATATATTGTTGACTTTAATATTGTTATTTTATCTTTATTATCAACATCAAATTTCATTTCAATTACTGAAAATTTATCAAAAATTTTACAATTTTTTGCTGACCTTACAGTTTTTACATGCACTGCATATATATATATATATATATATATATATATATATATATATATATATATATATGTATGTATATATATAGACAGATAGATAGATAGATAGATAGATAGATATTTAATATTATTATTATGAAAATGTCGAAACTCCAATAAGTTATCCTGTCATAGCCTCCTGTAATTTGCACATACCTAAACCCTTTTTCTTATTCGTTTCCTAACTCATTTTATTCTAAAGAAATAAAAAATAAATTCTTCTTCCAACTTATTGCAATATATACATAATCAACAGTTTATCAACGTATTTTAGCAAACTGCTTTCCAAACAAAATCTAATGCGGAAAAATTATGCAACATTAAATGTATTTCAGGAAAAATAACATGCATTTAAATAAAACTATTTCGACAGTCGCAACATCCTTCTACAATACTAACGGAATAATTCGAGTAGAAAACTCGCTTAAAGACCAGAAAAAAAATCTATTTTCCGCTATTTACAATCGCAATTTGCCGCAAATTTAAATATTTGTTTTCCGAAGAGAGCCAGTCGAATTAAATTAAAATTCACATGTAGAAACTTCAAAGTCAATACAGGAACTCAAAACTCTTCCTGTTTATAAAAAAAAACAGTAATAAAAAGTCAAACAAAAAAAATAAGATTTTACCTTTCGCAGTGTCGTAAAACTTAAACAGGTAAACAGCATTAATATTTACTTCAAAATATGCCGTTTATAGGAAGTGAAGTTTATTTTGTCTCGTCAAATCAAGTTAAATGGCTCGAGAAATTTCGAGAAACATCTCTGAGCACAAGTAAATATTTACTGTGTAACCGATTTTGCAATATTTTGAAAAATATTTATTGAGTTAGTTTCTTTCTTAAAGTACACAGTGAATCAAACGCTTTCATTCCTGATACAAATATATATATATATATATATATATATATATATATATATATATATATATATATATATATATAAGAGAGAGAGAGAGATCTAATATATAAAAATTAAAATTTGTCTGTCTATAGTTGTATAGAAACACAACACAGTTTAGGAGCAACGATTGTGAAACTTTACATACAGGCGTCTTTAAAAACAGCCGAGGGACTTAAGAACTTCCAAAGTCGAAATTAATTACCGTTAATTCTTAATTAATAAAAAACCAACAATTTTTTAAACTAAATGTAAGCTGTTACACTAAACGTGCAGTAAGTGGCGCCACTATTTTAAACTTTTAGTATTATACGACGATCCATGTATACAAATGATGTAAAAAAAAGAAAAATTTATATTTAAAAAAATCGTAAGGTATATTTTTATAGACAAAATAATGTAGAAGAAAATATTCAAATTAAATCTAACAGGACATACTAAAGAATATAGTACAGTTAACATAGTACAGTTTGAGGAACATATATTTTAGTGTATTTTATTTTATTTTTGGATAATGTCCAATCGTCTGCCGAATTAGGGTTCATTCCATGTCAAACCAAAGAAAAAAAATACATTTTTTCACATTGACATCTCAGATTCGAATGATTTTTGGTTGATATGTTGTACTTATAGAGTATATGGAAAATGTAAAATTTTAGATATTTTTAGTCAATGGTTTTTTTTTTTGCTGAATTTCAAAAACAGCAAAAAACGACAATTTTTCCAAGAATTCGCCAAATTATCAGACACTCTGCAGGGGGTCGTAGCATCACAGACACTACAGAGTATCCCCACAGTGACAGAGTCACGATACTTGAAAATTTTAAAACAAAAATGCAATGAACAGTTGAAAGAAATACATGATGATAAAAGAAAAATTCAAATTGAAAGGAAAATACAGATATCATACAAAATACAGATGCAAAATACAAATGACATACACTAAACAAATCACTCATAAAATCAATGACTTAAATGATACATTCTTTCACTAGATATTTAGGAAAATGTACACGCCGACCAGATCTGGTTATAGTGGGTTTCTGCTCATTTGTTTGTGGTAACGGATTCGTAATGAACGGTATTGGATTGGGCTTTACTTTTTCAGAAATTTGGAAAGCAGGTTTAATCCGATCAATTGATATGGTTGTGTTTTTACTATTAACTTCAATTACAAATGTTTTATGAGAACGTTCTATTACCAAATGAGGTCCGGTGCATGGAGCTGTTAATGGAGGACGAATTTTGTCACTTCTTAAAAATACATGAGAACATGATTTTAAATTTGGGTTCACATAGAAATTATTGTTACCGTGTGTGGATGCAGCTATTGGGTTTAATTTTCTCCTCACAGACGTTAAATTTGTTACATAATTTTGTGTTACTGGTGGAGATAAAGAATCTGTGCTTAAGAGATCTGAAGGTAATCGTAATGATGTACCGTAAACCAGTTGTGCACAAGTTGCATTGATGTCTACTTTTAAAGCTGTACGAATGCCTAATAAAACTACTGGTAAAATTTCCGTCCATTTGTTATTTTCATGGGCTATTATTGAACTTTTAAGTTGCCTGTGAAATATTTCTATCATACGGTTACTTTGAGGATAATAAGAATTGGAATGGATACGATGACAGCCCAAAATTTGTGTTAATTCACGGAAAAGATTTGACTCGGAATTCCGTCCCTGATCAGTCGTTATTGTTACAGATGTACCAAAACGGGATATCCAGCCGTGCATATGTGCTTGAGTGGTTGTTTCGGATGTCATGTCAGTCGTGGGAATTATTTCAGGCCATCTGGTAAATCTATCAATTATTGTAAGGCAATATTGTTTACCATCAGAAATCGGAAGGGGACCAATGAAATCTAAATGGATGTGGGGAAATCGAGCGTCCGGTTGAGCAAATGTGCTGAGTGGAGCTTTGGTGTGTTTAAATACTTTTGCTCACTGACATTTGTCACAAGAACGAACTTTATTTTTGATATCCACCTTCATGTTAGGCCAGACAAAGCGTTTTGAAATTAAATTTGCGGTTGAAAATGCGCCAGGATGAGATAAAAAATGTAAGTTATCAAAAATAGTTTGTCTAAAAGATTGTGGAATATATGGTCGCGGTTGTTTTGTTGAAAAATCTTCTAGGGGAAAGTAATGTTTTTGTAATTTCAAAGATGTATCATTTGAACTTAATATTTGTTGTAATTCTGAATCGTTTTGTTTTTCTTGCTCAAGTTTTTTTAAAATCTAAAGTTGGAGGTTTAGAAATTGTATCTATCTCAATCCTTGAAAGAGTATCTACAATAATGTTCTCACTGCCTTTAACATGGTGAATATCTGTTGAAAATTGAGATATGTACTCTAGGTGTCTTAATTGAAGCGGTGAGAATTTATCTGGCTTTTGTTTGAACGCGTAAATAAGAGGTTTTTGGTTTGTGAAAATGGAAAAAATGCTGCCATCAAGCATATGACGAATTATTTTTATTTTTATTGAAGCATATATTGCCAATAATTCGCGATCTTATGTTGACCAATTTATTTGACTTTTACTTAACTTAGTGAAAAAGAAAGCTATTGGTTCCCATTTATTGTCATGAAATTGCATTAGTGAACTGCCAATTGCCACATCTGATGCATCAGTCCATAGGCTTAATTGAGCACCCAGATATGGGATATTTTAAAAGTGTTGCATCAGCGAGAGCTTGTTTTGCGTCAGAAAATGATTTATTAGCTTCATCAGACCAATTTAAAGGTGGTTTGTCTTTTTAGATGATATGGTTGATTTCTTTTATTTCGTTTCCTTTCTAAAAATTTATTTAGAGGTGACAAAATATGAGCCGCTTTAGGAATGAAACGTCTATAAAAATTATATAATCCTAAAAATCTACGTAATTGAGTAATTGAATCAGGTTTGAGAAATTTTAAAATTGCATCAACACGGTCAGTCAAAGGTTCTAAGCCTTTTTCAGAAATTTTGAATCCTAAAAAAATTAAATTATCTTGACCAAAAGAACATTTAGAAGGATTAATAGTTAAACCATAATAATCTAATCTATTGAAAAGTGCTCTTAGATGCTGTGCATGCTCTTCATGAGAGCAAGATGCAATTAATATGTCATCAATGAAGGCATATACACCATGCAGACCCTTGACGACTCCATCAATGAATCTTTAAAATGTACTAGAAGCATTGCAGAGACCAAACTGCATTCGCGTGCTTTCAAATAAGCCAAATGGAGTTATAATCGCGGTTTTATGCATATCTTCAGGCGCGATAGGAATCTGATGATATGCTTTAATTAAATCGATGTGAGAAAATGTTTTGGTGCCATGTAATTCACTCGTAAAATCCATGATGTTAGGAATATGAGATTTGTCCTTAATTGTTTGAGAATTTAAAGCGCGATAATCGCCTACTGGCCAGTCCAAACTGCCTTTCTTAGGCACTAAATGTAAAGGAGAAGAAAAATTACTTTTAGATGGGCGCATATGGCCTAAATCCTTCATATGTTGAAATTCAGTTTTCGCTATTTTTAACCTATCCGGTGCGAGACGACGAAGTTTAGCGAAAACTGGTGAGCCAAAAGTTTCGATATGATGGACAACATCATGTTTAATAATATGGTCAGTGCAAATAGGCTTCGTTATTTGAGGAAATTCGTTTAACAATTTAATATAAAAATTTTCACCGTAAACAGCTTTAACAGAAACAATTTCAGAATGTTTAAAAATACCATGACAATTTAACTTAGTATTAATATCATTTAAACGAAGATTTCTAACGTCAGGTTTCAAATTAAAATAGTACAGAATATCAGCACCTACTATTGCATTAGAAACATCGCAAATGTAAAATGGAAACACGAACTTTCGACGAAGACCAAAATCCAAAGTTAACAATTTCTTCCCGAAAACTTTAATTGAAGAATTATTAGCAGCTGTAAACCTCTGAATCGGTGTAAGCTTCTTTTCATTTTTAGTAGCAGAAATGATTGAGCAATCACTTCCTGTATCGATGAGAAAAGATATATTTGTTCTTCTGTCACGAATAAAGAGGCGACAGTTTGTTTCAGGCGACAGTTTGTTTGGCGACAGTTTCTCCGCAGCGAGAGATTATTTCCTCCTTCAATATTTTGTAAAGATCGTCCTTGTCGAGGTTAATGATGACGTCTCGAAAGGTAGCAGAAACTTCGGGAGGGAGAAGGGATAAGCAATAATTAAATTTGGTCTTGCTTTCTGTGATGGGTTTCGGAGTCGCAAGCTGGAACGTTGCTTCCACCATGTGGAACCAGAGGTGGGGATCGGCTAAATTGAAAGGAGGCATTTTCACTGCCGATTGTTCAGCCATTGCGAGGGTTAACGAAATGTTCACAAAACGAAAGTAGTCCAAACCGATTGTGCTGAGTCGACACGAAAATGTTTTTAATCAGCAGAAGTCCATAGTCACCATTTTAGTGAAGGGGTAGCGTATTCTGCGAGGATAACTGATGATATCTTCCACATTAAAAAACTATAATTATTCAATAAAACTTAACATAGAAAATATTATGCAGCGTCCGCTGCTGAACAAACGAAATAGAGAGTCTCTTTTTCGCTCTCCTTGAGCGCTGGGAGGGAATGAATATCATTGGCCGACGTAGGCGCGATCTGGTGGTCATTCGCCAAATTATCAGACACTCTGCAGGGGTCGTAGCATCGCAGACACTACACCCTTTTCTATTTCACCGCGAAATCTTGCCGGCGACTTTATTACGGAAGCATCAATTAAGTGAGACTGCATTGCTCCCTAAGAAGGGATAGCACTGTAACGGACAAGCTTTATTCGGGATTTGAACCTAAATCCACTGCTTGGAAGCTCACATCGCTAACCAATATATCATGGGAGTGGCGCTGATTGAAAATAAAAACATATTATTGTCGCAGTGTGGGCGACAGTTTTCGCAAATAGAACAGGTGCAAGATAGGCACAAAGTAATGCGAGAAGAATATATTCAGCAACGGGCAGTAAGTGGTGGCCAGCTGGATTTAATGAACTGCTTAGGCGAAAGTGGAGACGAGGGATGCCAAGTTTAAAGGAAATACGGATAGTGAAGGGGGGCCAGCTGGATTTAATGAACTAAGCAGGCGAAAATTGGAAACGAAGGGGTCCGAAACTGAAAATGAAAAGGGAAATATAGGAATGTATGAGGTTGACTTAGTTAGTGGCGCAGTAGGAGATCGAAGGGAGTCGTGCGAATTTGAGAGTGTGAGGAACCTCCAGAGTGAAGGGCAGCAGTAACAGGGGCTGACGCCTCCTTCAATTTAGATTGGACGAAGTATTATTTTAAAATATATGTAGCTTATAATGTAGGTCCCGGTTGACCCATTGGTCAGAAGGTGGCCACCAATGGAAGCCCAGATTGAAGAATTGAAATTAAGTTGAGGATAAGAAATTTTGAGCAGAGCAGAGCAGAGCAGAGCAGATTGATTTGAGAAATCGAGAGGTGCAGGGAGAATTAAGAAAAGCTAAAAGGACCGCAGTTTATTTCGCATGGCGAGTATGTAAGCCCTAGCGTTAGTCAGGGAGATAGCGATGCAAAGTCGCATACAGACTGAACCTAGAGAGGCAGTCGTACACACAGTCTACCTAAGAGATGTAATCGGAGCTCGACAGATGACTATTGGAGAAGTAGATGCAAGCCCCCTGTTCGACTGATGAAATGCCTGCCAGTTGAAGTGCCAATTAACCGAAAATACTTCCGCTCCGACCCGAACTAAATGCGCACGCCTGCCGACCCAAGGAGAGGACCTGATACGGCGACCAGATCTTAGCCCTAGAAGGAGTCACCCGTCCAGTTAAACGCGGAAGTTGTGTCTCATCCATGCCAAACCCCTTCGTCGAACGTGCGCCATCCGTTAAGGTTGCAGAGTCTGGTAACCAGTTGTGATATAGAAGAACGGCGAAAGCCACCCCTCACCGCTATTGACAATAAGATTACTCATTGTAGAGTAAAGAAAACGCCTTCCCAGCTGTGCGAGCTAGAAAAGTGCAACATGTATGGTATTTTGTATACTTAGTAATTCCAGGTGGTATGCTTACTGAATAATGATATACTAGGTGATCGCGTAGAGTAATGATAGGAGAAGTCACAGTTAATATTACATATGTTGCCATATATATCACTTAAGAATTGTTAAGTAATAAGTTAGTAATTTTAGTATTATTAAGCACCAGATAGATTATGAAATGTATGAGTGTATGTAATTCATTATTATGCTTAATAAATTGATTTGGGTATGTACATATGAGTAATCACCTGTTTTCATATCAACCCAAAGTACTAACCATACCAACAATTAACAATAAACGGTAACAATTATCTTCCCAGAGAAAAACATAGTATCTTCCCAAAGAGATATATTCGGTAATTTTCGGTTTTTGAACTCCTATCCTTAAATTAAATTAAAAGGAAATAGATGAATAAACAATATATTTTTTACTTACACAATAAACTAAGATTCTTTACGTTATAAACAAATAGGATTTTTTGCATTAGTAATTACGGCAAATGTTTTGTGATTCATAGATTATTCAAACTCCGGTACTCACCGAGTACTTGGTTGTGGAAAACATTTGTGAACATATTAATCTATGTTGTGAATAAATAATCTTTTTTGATATAATTGTGGACCCGAGGCTGAATTTTTAGTCGTGTTCTGCAATGACTACACCAAAAAATTCAAATTTTAAAGTATTATTTGAGATTCTTCTTAAGAACGAAAAAATACCCGAGAGAAAATAAATATTACTCTATTATAGGGTACAGGTTAGAAGAAATATATTTAAATACGAGTCGCCAGTTCATAGAAAAAATATTTTTTCGTAGGTTAGCCTTGAGTAAAGCGAATTCAATATGACTACTAACTCACAGCCTTAAATTGTTTATGGATCAAGTTCTAGCTAGAAATTACGACATGGTATGCATCTGAGTGGTAACACTAACATAAACAGACAGTATAATTAACTTGAATTATAACAAACTAGCCTTAAAGTGTATTCATGTGAAGGAAGACGTGATCAAAATTCAGATTTTGGCACATCTCATTAAAATATATGACACAGCTTCTTTGTGTGGTAGTCAGATACCACCTCTCTGGTAAGCAAGAGGAGCGCTTTTACTGTGTGAAGAACTTAATTGCTTTCGAAATGAAGAAAGGATTGGAAGTCATGAAATGGATTCACATTTCTAGCAAAAAATAGGATAGAGATCAGTACTAATTACCTTAATAAATTATTATATAAAGTAATTATTACTTGTAGAGTGAATGTCATACATTAGGTCATTGGTCGGCAAAGTATTAAAAAGAAGAAATTTATGTTAGTTAATAAGCAGCGAGGCCGTAGAAACTGAAATGCGGTGAAAAATGGAGTTTAATTAAAAAATGTTACTTAGCCTGCTTGGACATTAGTCAGGATCACAACATAATAATCACGACGGATTTCACTAATTAATTTAAAGTAGGAGATATATATATATATATATATGTATATATATATATATATATATATATATATATATGTGTGTGTGTGTAAGTAATATATTAAATATTATGCCCTGCATTCCAGGATTTAAATTCCCTTTAATAAATTCAATCCCCAGTAATATTAATTTATCGCTTTAAAATCCTTAGCCACATAACTTCCCATGAATCGCATGCCTTTGCATTTCTACACGTATATACGTCTCGAGTACGGAGTGGGTTACCATCGCGAGCATCAATATCTGCTGACCCTACAAATTATAGTCACATGTTCTACATCGGTCTCTCATGTTTAAGGTTGAAAGGTGATATTACTTCCCAGTTTTTCTCTGAAATGAACGGATGTACTTTTGTCACTCGGGGGATAATGTTACTCGCATCCGTAGCAGTCCTAAAGCTACACGTGCTCCCCGGGTGGTGCTAAATGAGTAACAGCGTTGCAGCCTGAGATTCAGTTTGCAGATACTTGTACAATTTTTGAAATATTTTATAACAAACAGGTCACTTTGTATCCTTGTATTCCTATAACAGTCTGAATGAAAAATAGATACAATTCCCTGCGCATTCTGCAGTTGAACGCAGGAGGGCTCACACAAGAAAAGAGAACGAATGTGTTAAAGATCCTTAATCACCAAAAAGTTGATGTTTTTACTATTATGGAAGCCAACAAGATGAATACTGATATGATAAAATTCCCCTTCCCTGGTTATAACGTTTTTGTTCTAGAAAAGGGAAGAAAAATTACCAGCGGTATCCTGGTCGGTGTCAGGGACACCATCACTTCAAGCTTTCAAGTTGTTAAATCTATGGGTGTTTCTGAGGATAAAATCGAAATAGCCAAGCTAGATTGCTGGCTCAATAATTGCCACTTCAAGGTTTTCAGTGTTTATAACCAGCCCAACAACAAACCAGGTCTTGATTTAATAGTTACTGGCAAGAAAACAATTCTAATAGGGGACTTTAATGCCCATTCTAAAAAATGGGGTTACAGTGATAGGAACCCGGCAGAAGATGCTGTTGTGGAATTCCTGTGTGCGAATAATCTTGAGCTCGTGTTTGATAAACAAGATCCATCTACTTTTCTCCATTATAATGGCTCGTCCAGTAATCCTGATCTCTTGATGGTCTCTACTGATATTTCGAGGGATATTCATAGAACTGTTCTGGAGGACTGCGGTAGCGGTCATCGCGTGGTTCTTGATGAAGTCCTTCTTCCAAGGAGAAGAGTCTTTCGTCCTTGTAGCAAAACGTCCTGGAACTTTCGTAAAGCAAATTGGACAGATTTTACAGCATATTTAGAGAATAAC
Source organism: Dolomedes plantarius (assembly GCA_907164885.2). Lineage (NCBI taxonomy): Eukaryota > Metazoa > Arthropoda > Arachnida > Araneae > Dolomedidae > Dolomedes > Dolomedes plantarius. Next base: position 117,873,211 of record OU015492.1, read on the forward strand.
TTAGACGAAAGCAATATTAATTTTGCACAACTTCCTGACAAAATCATTTCCGATATTAATGATGTAATTATTAAGGCTGCAAAGTTGTACATCCCTCGCGGTAAGCTAAAAATTTATCGCTGTTTTTGGAACGACAGGATCACCGAACGTAAAAAAGAACCCATATGAACTTCGCGACAGAGCACAAGAGACAGGGGACTCACAGACAACAAGAGATTGGACAAAGAGTGCTACAATTCTAACAAGAGAAATTAACCAAGCAAAAAGATCTGCTTTCGAAGACTTTATATCTAAGATCAATTACAAAACAGAGTCCTTAAGGACAAATACATTTATGAATAAAGTCTGTGCAAAAACGAGCAAAACGATAAAAGAATCGATGGAATGGAACAACAGGATTCTATGTAATGATGACCAGGTTGTTGATGCCTTTGTTAGGCACATCACTTCAAACCAAAAGAAATCTGATTTCATGAAGGAAAACGATAAAGTTTTTAAGAGATATAATATTCTGACCAGATCTTTGGATGACTCTGCCTCAGAAATGTGTATTACAAACTTCACTTAGTTCGAACTCGAATTGGCAATTTCCCAAATGAAGAAAGGTAAATCTCCAGGCCTCGATAACATATTTCCAGAATTTATCCTTCATACTGGGGCAAAAGCAAGGAAAACAATTTTAAAGATTTTTAATATCATCTGGAATGGAAGGGATACTGTCCCAGCCTTGTGGAAAAAGGCAACCATTATACTTTTGTTGAAGAAGGATAAACCAGCAGCTGATTACAATAGCTATAGGCCGATTTCATTGACTTGCGCTATGGCAAAACTCATGGAAAGACTTGTTATTGCTAGGCTGAGATGGCACCTCGAAACTAAAGGACTCTTGCATCCTGCCCAAGCCGGTTTTAGAAGAAATCGCTCTACTGAAGAATAGGTTACCATCTTCTCTCAAAGCATTAAAGATAACCTAGATAAGGGCGAAATAGTTGGTGCCATCTTTGTTGATTTCAAGGGAGCCTACGACACTGTTTGGAAACTAAAGCTTTTGCATAAATTAGCTATTAAACACATTTCAGGAAACATTATGCGATGGTTTGGTGATTTCCTTACCAAACGTCTTATTAATGTCCGTTATGGGGGAGCGCATTCTAGCTTTAGAGCTTTGCAGACCGGTCTTCCTCAGGCAGCTGTGTCGAACTGCTTATTGTTTGACGTGTATGTTGACGATCTGATTGGCTCCCTGATGGAGGAGAAGAATATTAATGCCCTCATGTATGCAGATGATCTTGTTCTATGGACAACAAGTACCAAGTATAGGGCTACGGAGAGGTTTCCAATATCATTAAACAGCGCGATGTCTAGACTGCGCTCCTGGTTTGCTGAAAACAATGATTGTTAACACAGGAAAAACTACTTACCAGACTTTCTCCTTATGTCATCAACAATTACAGATAAATATCTGTTATGATAATACAACCCTCCCATATAGTGACAATACCAAGTACTTAGGAGTAATCTTTGACCGAAAACTTACCTGGAAAATGTATATCGATGAGATCCACCAAAAAACTGAGAAGCGCATGCTGTTGCTCAAACGTCTAGCAGGAGTTAAGTGGGGTTGTGCCAGCTCTACCCTTAATGCTACATACCGCACCTTTGTAAAACCTCTTATGACTTATTGCTGCGTACCTCTAATTACTGTGTCCCAGGAAGGTCTGTATAGACTGCAGAGAGTACAAAATAATGCATTACGGCTTCTTACCGGTGCTGTCAGGACTACTCCTATTGATGCACTGCTATACCATACAAAATAAATCAGTATGGAATATGAAATAAAGAAATCCGCCCTAAATCTGTATTATAAATTAAACATTTTACCGCACTGTGAACCGTTGATGCAATCTTGTCGTGTTCCTCGAAAGTTGAAGACCCAGGACAGCTTTTTGCAAGCAGTTTTGAGGGTGATAGAGGAGCTTGGTGTTCCTTTTTGGGTAGAGCCAATTTTGCCACACTTCAATGCGTTGGACTCTGAAAAGTGAAAAGTGAATGTTCCATCTAGATCTCTTTTATCAGGTGGAAAAAACCAATGATTGCACTGCGACACTGTTCAATGCGGGTATGGTTACAATTCATGTGCGCTTTCCTTCGGAGACCTGGCTTCATATCTACACCGATGGATCGAAGCTTGAGATGGATGGTTCCGTGGGAGCAGGAATTTTTAGCGAACACTTCTCTCATTACCTCTCGGTTGGAACAGCTAATTCTGCATTTGATGGCGAGGTTGAGGCGATCAAAGTTGCAGTTGCCCCTCTTGGTGCTCGCCCCTCGCTTAATGAACAGGCTGTCATCTTCTCGGTCTCCCAGGCAGTGATTCTCGCTATTGCCAATTTTCTTCGGACCCCTGGATCTATGACTGTTCTGCAATGCAGACATCTAATGAGAGAGTTGGGCGAAAAATATAAATCGGTTACCTTGAAGTGGATCCCATCCCACTGCGGTATCCCAGGTAATGAAAAAGCGGATGAGTTGGCAAAGAAGGGCTGCAAAATAAACCAGGTAAGCTGCCACCCAATATCCTACAAGTCAGCAGCAGCAAAAATAGATTATGCAAATATGAAGACGCATACATCCCTAATTAAAGATCGTACAAGGGACAAGTCATGGGCGAATGCTCTTAAAACCTTTTACACGCCGCACTATGATCGAAAGGTAACACAAACTATTTATTAATAAAAATCACATTAAAACTCAAACATAAGAACTATGAGTACTTTTTTTTTCAAGAAAAAAAATTTTGTATATGATTTATAACATGTTCCCAAAAGGGAACATTGGCGGGAAACACTTAGTTTTTCCACATGTTTTTATAAAATATGATTGACGACTCTTATATTCAAATTTCGATTTCTGTACCCAATTTTTTAATAGTTATACGTAAATTTCTAAAAGTTATAGAGTAATAACACAGGTTAAGCAGAAAAATAGTCGGGGTCCACCCCCCCCCCCCGCGGTGGTGCTCAATAGCTATACCACTTTAACTAGTCAAGAGGTGCAACGAAGCTTTCAAAAGAAAAAGTTTTCCCACTAAATTAAAAAAAATTAATTTTACAGTTGATGAGCAAAAATTACTATATTTAAGCAGTTTTACAATTATTTATTAGCATGTTAATCAAACAATTGAAAAACCATTAGAAAAAAGGAAGTAACAGATAATCTCTGTGTAAAAATTCACAGCACAATAATAATATGAATGAAAATCTAAAAAATACAAGGAGAAAAAAAAACTACCGAAATTCTTTAAAATAAGAAAAAGAAAACGAAAAATGATTTTTGTTCTTAGCTTTTTTGCTCTACGTGTTTTCTGCTGTCCATCGTAGGTAGGAAAGTATTTCTCATGCAGTCTTTTTTCACACAAAATATTTTTTTTTCTAGTATTCGTTTGGAATACAACACAACATCCTTGTGCTGATGGCACAATAAAATGTGCATCTGATTGTCTCAAAGATTCATAGCAATGTGCGTGAGGTCCAGGAACAGAGTGGATTTTCAATTTCATGCGAAGCAAACACACAGTTGCTTTTCTCCTGAGATGCGATAGTTCTGCTGTTGTACCTTTGTGCAAATGTAAATGCAAAATCCATTCAGCAGCGACAGCCATGTTTAGCGCATCGCTAAATAGATTCCAATACCATTTTTTGTTTCCAAACATAGGTCGATATGATCGAAGAAGTCTGTCTAGTAAGTCGACACCTCCCATCCCCTCATTATACATTTTTATCAGATGTGGCTGAGAAACATCAATTTTTTTTTTGGTTTTACGATAGGCTCATGGGTTGAATAATTGGATGTCCAGCGACAAATATAAGCTTGACCATCTCTTCGATACTCAAAATTTCCTCTTTGCCATTTTGAGGCTTCCTTTGGTGATTTGAAAAAGCATCTTCCTGTCCGAAATTCCCGAATCGTGCCAGTTGCTTTGAAACCCTTTTTCAGAAAACGCAGTAAACAGCTTGTGTGATGAGAAAAAGTGGTCAATGAAAATTTCACGCATCTCTGGATTTTCAACACTGGATAGAAGCTCCCACATAACTGTAGATCCAAGAGGAGAGTTTTCTATTTCTGAACTTTTTCCACTATAGATTCTCATAGCATATGAATAGCCACTGCTGGAACACAACATCCATATTTTAAAACCAAACTATATTGGTTTACCCCGTATACACAATTTACCCGAATGATGATCGTAACAGGGCACTATGAATTCATCTATACTCAATTTAGAATGGAAGTGACTTTTCCTCTCTCAACTGAAGAAAATCGCAGAGTAAAGGAAAATAATGAGAACTCATAATCACGTGTTTTCCAACATATTATGTGCCCCTCCAATAGAGTCATAAACAACGTCTAACTATCAACAAACACTCGTTTTTCAGCGGCAGCTATGAGTAATCCACTTCAGACCCATCGGAGTCCCCCTCCCCCCTCTCCGTCACTCACGGGGGGAGGAGGTGTGAACAGGCGTAATGAAAGTAGATCACAGTCATAAACATCTTTCCTTGATACGTACTAATAGCTCTCGTATTCGAAAACATTTTGTCAATACTCCTATGCACTGTAATCAAAATAACTTAATTATGTTGAAAAACTAACCTTTACACGCCAATGTTCCCGTTTGCGAACATGCATATTTTTCATCTAATAGTAACAACAAAATTTAATCTTTATTGATATAACTTATGTTCTACCAAGAAAATGATCATTTTTAATTACTCCCTCTTAATTTTAAAATCATTTGTTGAATTTTGAATTTTATACGAATTTTTGAATTTTGTTCGACGAAAAGTTAGAAAAAAGCCAAAGTTACGATTTTTTCCCCTAGACATTATTTATTTTATTAACATAACTTCGATGCCAAAAAATCAATCTATATCTTCTTTCTAAGTAATAAATTTTATAGAGAAATATAAATAAAATTGTATTTTTCACAGAATTTTGAAGTTGATGTTCCCTTTTGGGAACATTGGCGTGTAAAAGGTTAAATCACTCCCTGACCATCCCAGGCGGAGTGCTGTGGCTGCCTTTCGTCTGCGACTGGGCATGAATGCCTCTATGAACATCTCCACGAAATCAATATTGTGAATGACCAAAACCAGCCCCTCTGCAATGTTGGCGTGGCAATGATGCCGACCATCTTCCTACCTGTTCTGGCCTTCGATCTACAAATCTGGTTTCCCGTTATTGGGAGGAGAGAGACCTTTTGTACCAAATAACTAACTAATTTTTGTTTTACCTAGTTCTTGGTGTTTTTCTGTCTTGATATTTTAATTCTACCTGCTGTTTTTAATCTCATTTTTACTTTTATTTTCTGTGTTTGTACTTTGTGTGTCTACGTTGAATCTCTGTTACGGCAACAAAGATGCATGTCTCCTGTATGGCCTGCTGCATTGGGGGAAAAAAAAAACTTTTGCCACTCTAATAAACGATTCAACCCGACAGCTTCAAAATTAAATTTTATTCCTATCAGGCTGATTCTAGCTCGAGCCATGTAAATAATGATCCAGTTTTTCCATATATATATATATATATATCTATATATATATATATATATATATATATATATATATATATATATATATATATATATATATATATATATATATATATATATATATATATATATATATATATATATATATATATATATATATATTTCTAGCGTGATTATAAGCAACATTATGAATTTGATCAGCGGATCATTATTATTGTCTACAACATGTTCATATTATCGTTTCATTGAATATATTCTCTTCTTTAAAAAATTTCTGAATTTCAATGCATAAAGTTATTTTAACCAAATTTCCGAAACAGGCACACATAACATGATCGACATAAATCAGAACATGCAAATTTAAAATATGTTATGTTTTTCTTTCCAATCTGAGTTACAAATTATTGCTGTATTCTGAAACTCAAATACATTGCATGCATGAATAATAAGGATGAATCGATATAAATAAAAATAAATAATACTAAAAAAACTGGATTTTATTTGTCTGAAAAATTCAAACATTTGATGTGTCTTTGAACATTAAGGAAACGTCAGAATCACTTTGATGAACAAATAAAATTAATTTAATTATTTCAAAATATGTATCTATGAGAAGAAAAACAATGAATCTTAAAAAATATCCTAGAATTTGAGTAAATTATGAAAGCGATGTAAAAAATAACTAGGTTAAAACTTTAAAATAAATTGCAATGTTATATAAAGAAATAAGCATATCTTCCCGTGCCCTTCAAATATGCTAATAAATAATTTATGTTATGCTGTGGTTCTGTAGTAAAATTTCAGATAGTGTTAAAAATAATTAGTAATAAGCCATAATATTAAGAGTATGTATATATATATATATATATATATATATATATATATATATATATATATATATATATATATATATATCTATATATATATATATATATATATATATATATATATATATATATATATATATATATATATATATATATATATATATATATACATATATATGTGTGTGTGAATCATATATATTTATGCGCGTGTTATATCTCATTATTCAATAAAATATATAGCATAAAATAAATTAAGTATTTATGAGCACCAAAAAATCTCCCAACAATTACAAACATATATATAATCTTGTTTCGAACTAACTTTATTTCATATTAATCTCTACATATTCCATTCTTACTGTAAATCAAAAGAATTCTAAATTATAAAAGTTTGATTTACTTAGGAATTTTATGTACACCCGTAACGTAGTTTTTTAAATTTATTTATAGCTTTCATGCTTCCAGCTCTGCAAGCGAAATACACCACTAAACATTTTGAGCTGTCTTCTAGCCTCCGCTTAGATACATTTCTATATGATGATCAAAGATTTCCTTCTATAAATAACCGCCCTGAACTGAGCGGGTTTTCATTGAAACTTTTTCTTTCAGCATATGTTGTTGGACCAGGAGTCTGTTTCAAAATCTTTTGATAAAACTGTCGTACAGGTGAATTTGAAGCTGAAATTTCTCTATTCCGAAATATACCACCGTTAGCCTCATATCTTCATCATTTGCGTGCAGTGGAACTATATTCCGGTTTCTCTTTAGGAATAGATATTTTTCCTGGACTTTTTTTGTGGATTCTATCTTTTCAGGGACATAATTCTTTCCCCTTTTTTGATTCTCATTTACTTAAAGTACATTTAAATTCACTTTCAGAAGAGATAAATGGGAATGAGGATATCTAAAGTGTGCTTATATCAAGAACATATAGATGTATTCTAAACAATACTGCATTATCTACAAAATAATAAACACATGAAATGGAATAGAAGACGAGCTCCTCTAGGAATTATCTAGTGATACGTGTCAAACTGACCCTTAGCCGTAGTTCTGAGTATAAACAGTTATTCTAAATAAACTAATAAAGGAAACTCAAAAAAATTTTGCCAGCTTACTACACTGAATTGCCACTGAATTAGGGATACCTACCTAGTAACGAGTTGGGCCTCCTCTGGCCTTGATAACGGCTGCCACACGACGAGGCATAGATTCAACAAGTTTCTGGATACGTTCCACGGGAATGGCTTGCCAAATATTTGCTAAAGCTGTCCATAATTCATTAAGGTTCTTTGGTGCTGTGTGATGGCCTTTCACGCCTTTTTCCAAAACATCCCAAATATGCTCAGTAGGATTTAAGTCTGGACTTCTAGGTGGCCAATTCATGACAGAGAAGGCAAAGGAATGCTCATCCAACCAGCCAGTAGCCAACCGGGACTTGTGAGAGGTACAGTTTTCTTGCTGGAAAACCCCATTACCGTTCGGATAACAGAACACCATAAACGGATGGAGGTGATCACCCAGCAACTCTACGTACCGAATTGCATTGAGGGAGGTTGGTACACGTACCAAAGATCCCAAACGGTGCCACGAAAAAATACCCCAGACCATGATTGAGCCACCATGCCCTTGTACAGTTCCAGCCAGGCATGCAGGATCCATGGCTTCATGAGCCTGACGCCATATTCTCAGCCTCCCGTCGGCGTTAAGTAGTCGGAATCGAGACTCATCACTCCATGCTACTCGTTTCCAGTCCTCTAAACTCCAGTCTCTGTGCTCTATTGCCCGGGCAAGACGTGCGGCCCGATGGCGAGTATAGAGCAATGGTAATATCGTAGGTCGACGGCTCCCGAAATCCATACGGTGAAGCGAGCGTTGCACAGTCCGTTTACTGACTCTTCGACTGGCACCGTCAATAAACTGGGTGGAAATTTGAGCTAATGTTTGGCTTCGCTGGCTACGTACAATACCCCTGAGCCGTCTCTCACCAGGCACTGTCAAGGCTAATTGTCCTTTACAGTTTGCCCGATCGCTAGTTTTTTTTCCACCATCCATGTATTATTGGTATACTCTTGACACTGTCGACCTTGAAAATCCTAGCTGTCTGAAGATTTCGGAAATTGAATGGACTATGCGTCGCGCACCTATTATTTGTCCGCGATCGAAGGCGTCTAAATCAGGCAGTTTACCCATACTGGCAATTCTAACAACTAATTCAGAACAACTACAGTACGCGCTATATATGCAGTTACCACAGCGCCCTCACTTGCGCATACATGAAGCGCAGCGCTACACAATTTTCATAGGCTTTGCTATGACTAATTCAGTGACACTTCAGTGTATTTATAATACATTAGAAAAAGTTATAAAATTGAAACTTTTTTTGAAAGAAAATAAAACGTATTCAAGAGGAAGAATTTCATTTAGGGGTTAAAATGTCCCCTACCGTAGTTCTCGTGTTAAAAGGATTAAATGTAGGAATTTACCGCTATGAATTTCTGGGTTTTTCTTATTATAGAAGAAAGAAATCAAAAATTATAAGTTTAACGAATAGATAAAGCTACAAACAAAGTTAATTTTAAATCAAAAGTTAATGCACATATTCAGAAAATAACAATTTTATTGAAACAGGTGGATTGTATCAGAGAATTTTTTTTATATTGCATTCTGCATGGGGTTTCAGGAAACACATATTAAGAGAATTATTAGTATAGGAAAAGTCTATTACATCTAAAATTTCCAACCTCTTACAAAATTATACAAGAAGCTAGCTTCTTAACAATTTAATATCAAGTAAAAAATGTATGTTGGATAGAGAATCAAATTGTTAAGAAGCCAAAATGTAGCTTCCTAACAATTCAAAATAAAGCTCGAAATCATACAGTATAACATTAAACTATTTTCTCATTTAATACCGTTCCTACAGTTATTAAAAATGAGAAAAAATCAAAGTCCTAATTCCAGTCCCTAATATCTACATCTCCAATGTCCCTTTTTAGAAAACATTTGAAGAAATGCGCAAATATTTTATGAACGTTTTTCCGTACCCAACAGCATCCAATTTCGATTGGAATTTGGAGGATTCTGAACGAGAAGAGTGAAATAAAATCCACCTAAGCTTGCGATCTTCTCATTCCCCCCCAGGACATTGTTGAAAAGTAAGTTGTTTTTCCACTGTAAAACACGTAAATAAAATGTCATATTGCATTATAACGGCTCTGAAACTTTAAACAGCAGAGCTTGCGAGAGTTAATGAAAAACGCTCGCATTCCTTTGGCACGGATTTCCGGACATACACATTATTGAAACAAATTTAAATTCCCACATGCAGGAATTCTTGAATATTTTATAGATGTTTTATAATTGCTTTTATGTGTTATTTGCTGGAGTGTTTCTAACTTTAATACACACACACACACACATATATATATATATATATATATATATATATATATAAATAAATAAATATATATATATATATATATATATATATATATATATAAATAAATAAATATATATATATATATATATATATATATATTATATATATATATATATATATATATATATATATATATATATATATTATAAATTTGAGCAAAGTATTTTTATTATGATTTTAATTAAATATGTACAATTTAAAATAAAAAAACAAATAATAATAACAAATCCCAATTTTTCTCAGTAACGTCCGAAAATAATATATCATACAAGTACTTAAAGGAAAAATAACACTAAAACTCAAATCCGGATAAGTTAAAAAAAATGCATATGCTTTTATGTCAAAAGGTCTTGGGAAAAGTACGGATGGAAACTTTTGCATGACTTCGTGTTTGAGAGGAATGTTTGTGCTTTGTAGAAGAGTGAATGCTGATACTCTTCGTCTTCTTCTTCTTTTTTTTTGCTTGAAAATTTCTAAAATATAAGAATAAACTTTAGAAAAATATTTTCCCAACTTCAAATAAAAACTTTTCTTTCAAAATTTTTTAACGTTTCGAGAGGTAAAATTCATTTTTTTGGTTCAGGACTATATTTTGATCACGGTATGTATTTAAAATTTATTAATATTAAAAAATATTATTATTAATACAGTATTTGAATTTTATTTTTTCTATGGTTCAATGGTCGTTAAAAAATTACATATGGTAAAACATATTTTGACATAATTTCTGAAAGTAATTAATTTCCCAGTTATAATTGTTATATACGTTGAAGAATTTAACATTCTAATACGCATTTATATAAACACAGTATTGGAATCAATTCACTTTATAATTTAATTTTTACTTATTATATGCATGTTTTAAAACATATTTTGAAATCTATTTCGACATTAATATTCCTTATTTCTATTTTTTTGCATGTTATATGTGCAAAGGTTTTAATCGCAGCATGTGTTGTTGCATTCATAGCAGCATACGAAGGTCGTTTAAAAACAAGGTAGTATTTAAATTGATTCCATATATAATTTAATTTTTACTTACTAAATGCCTATTTGAAAAAAATATTTTAAAATCTATTTTGAAATTAATATTCCATTTTTCTATTTTTACGACTGTGATATGTAAAAAGGCAATAATTCCATGGTATATTGTTGCATTCATAACGGTAGACGAGGGTCGATTGATAACTTCGCGTAAAAACAGTGAGGCTATATTTATCTAAAGGGGTTTTTTAATGATTTTTACTTATTCTCGTTTAATGTCGATATGTTTTCAGCAAGAATTTCCATGCTTTTCATCCTCTCCTGAAGGAAGGAATTCCTGACTCTAGAGAAAACAAACATTTTTACCACTAATAGCATATAATTAAAAACTTTAGTATTATGGAATAAGCAGTAGTCTGAAGGGGGCCAAATATGGAAAATGCGAAGAGTTTGAAACTATTAAGTAGAGAAATTCTAAGCCCGTCTGCACACGGAGCAACTCAAAAGAAACTGATAACCGACTCAAATCACAAACCAGCCGTGATGAGTCGCAACCTATGTAATTGAATGGACTCATCACGGCTGGTTTGTGATTTGAGTCGGTTATCAGTTTCTTTTGAGTTGCTCCATGTGCAGACGGCCTTAGAGTTTGGACACTGCAATCGCAAGCGAAGGAGCAGCAGCGGTGTCGTGATGAAAAATTAAGTTTATTTTATCTAAATGTGGTCTTTTTGCCTTAATTTCATCATATAGGCGATGAAGTGCACATGCATAATATTTTATGGAGATTTTTTCGTCCATTTGAAAGTAGTCCATGAAGATTTTACTTTTAGAAAGTAGTCACCGCCAAAAAAGAATCCACACCCATGACATGCACTTTCATACAGGTGGAGCCGATTTAGCAGGTTTACTGGCCTCAACCCACTTTTTAGACAGTTCTTTCATTTCTTTCTGGTACTAATATATACATGCTTCGTCAACTGTTCCGAAACGCTTCAAAAATGGCTTTGGGTTTCTGCGAAAACGCGCTGCATTTTTATTCGAAGTATTCATTCATTTTCGTTTTTGATCGATTGTTGGAAAACGCAGCGCCAATCTTAACGACAGCTTTATATCGTCTCTAAATATTCATGTAAAATATTATATACGTGCTCCGATGATATACCAACAGCCTCAGAAATCACACGCACGTCATATACCCTTCCTTAACATATCATGAATTTGGTTCGCATAATTTATGGCGTACTGACCTTAGCGGGGCGACAAGAACGCTAAGTGTCAGTCGAGTTCATTCGGCCGGATAGAAAATCACAAACTACTTGTACTTCATTCATTGCAAGCGAATGTACAAGATATCCATAATATTTATGAAGTGTCTGCCCAACATTTTGCCTCTTAAAATGCAACGTTTTATCAGTAGAGGATTTTTTTTCTGCATCGTGTGAGCAATAACAAGAGTTAACAAAATTAACTGTCAGTCACAGACCAAGTGTCGAATCAGTTTACATTTTGCAAACATGCTTGTCTTTGAATCATGCTAAAGGTGAGAGTGCCATCAATTTTAATGCAGTAATGTAATGGTTCGAATTATGCAAACCATTAAGAAACGATCCCCGTAATTCATAGGAATGTTATTATTCCTTTTTACATCTATATAATTTTTGATTTAAAATTCAGTTTGAGACTTTTTTAATTACCCACATTTTTGAAATGTTTTCATACTTTATATTTAATTAGATATTTTGTTCATTTATGTGTTGTACTGCCACATTTATAGTTCGAAGGAATTCGACGAATTCCATAGTATCTTTTCATTTCAGAACTATTAGGCTAACCCAAGAATCTATCACAAACCTCATCCTAATTCCTAAACTGGTGTGTTTGCTCTAATAACATCAAGTTATGTTAGGATCAACATTATTGACCTTAATATTCAGTCCCTCCTCCGAAGGATCGAAGAAAGGCCCTGCCCATCACTCGAAACTTGTTTGTTTACCCTACAGAGACTGTTTTTCAACGAAATTGCTGCCACAACTCCTATTCCTAATTTCTGCTAAGCAAATGAACTTTTACCAAGACGATATGTTATATCTCTCCGAATGTTTTTCTTTCTTTTTATTTTTCGTGAATGAACCCGAAACACACACAATAAAAGCTTTAATCTCTTACCCCTTTAGGGGTAACAACCTTCACCATTTGCAAGGTGCCGATTTTTATCCCGATTTTTTTTATTGTAATAAATTTTGAAAATTTTTCCAATTAAAGGTTGCAAAATTTTTTTACTTATTTAAACTGATAACAGATGGCAGCACTAGCAATTTACTGACGGTATAATTGGAATGCATTGAATACCAGAGAAGAAACGACTAAATTTAGTGTTTGCACTGTGCAAACGGCACCCCTCAAACGGTTAACTGCTGTTTTCTATCTCAATGCATAGTTAAGCTAAATATTAGGAATTTTAATTTGCTTTTTCATATTTATATGTAAAGGAAATACGAAAACATTTTGCAAGCAATAACAGATTAGAGTAAAATACGTTTTGAACATTTTGAAGCTAAAATATTGCTATACGTTTTCTTTTTTGCTCCCATCACATAAAGGTTGTAAAATAAAATTACCCTGATAGTTACATAAGAATTAAATTTAGGTGAATAAGATTTTCTAAAAATAGATATAAATGCAAAAGATTAGCCCCATTGACCTCTAGTATAAATGCACAAATTTAACTAAACGTAAACATTTTAACAAAGCTAGATAAGTATTAGCAGGAAAGATGTAGGCAAAAATAAACAGAAATCACGCACTTAGGACTCAATGCACCATAATGCAAGATTCTGTAGCAGTAATTTTGCATTATGGTGCGTTGAATCCTAAGTTTAACGGAAGTAAACCATAAATCGAGGTAACCGATTGGTCTCGTCATCAGGAGGCCTAACCAAATCAGTTACCTCAAGGGTGAACTTTTAAATAGGATTCAGATCTAACCAAATGACATACCAAGGCTCCGAGATCCCCATTAAAACAGATAGTCAAATCAAATGAAAATAAACAGAAATCCTGCACTTAGAGCTAAACGCACCATAAATGCAAGTAAACATACAATTCTAAAAGAACATTAATGAAAAGACACAAATAGAAAAGTTATACTCACTCTATTCCTATTAGTAACAGTTATAGTCAAATAGTAGCCGTTTTATACCCTAAGAGTTACACTACTGTAGCAAAACTACAGCGCCAGACCCCATTAAAAATTTTGAATCACAAAAAATAAAGAAAGTGGGAAATCAGAAAACCCTATCTTAAAAGTTCTTAAAATATACCCGAGTCTAAATGTCATTTTTAAATACTTTTAGATTACCAAAATTATTTGGGAAATTGTTCTTACGTAGGTTTTCCTCGAAATTATCACACGCTTCCAAAAATTCGACACTGCCACTGCAAATGCTTTTTATTCTGTTTAGCCCGTGAGTGAGATATTATAATAAATTTCATAGTTTAAATTGCTATAGAAATTGGTAAACGTAATAACCTCAAAGTTAAAATCTAGTCTTTTATCATAAATCTTTTATGAAAAAGACTGAATTTTTAGTCTTTTATGATAAAAGACTAGGTTTTAACTTTTAGAATTTAAGCAGATTTTAACTTTTAGATTATAGCAGGCCACCTGCGTTCTCCTCGGTGCTTCCAGGCACGGTTACGTCAATCATGATGCTGCACGCAGAACCGGGACTCGTGTTAAAAGACGACGTTGTGCCACACCTGTATCCAGTTTTGTCTTTGGATGTACCACTGTCGCCGCGTGTATGTATGCTGCAGTGTCAAGGGAAGCCGCAATATTGGTCGGCGTGCACAAAGTCCGTGCTGCTCCAGACGTCCTTGCACTGTCCGTTCAGATACTTGTCGGGCTGTAAAAAAGCCAATTTCGTGACTCAAGGTCCATGATGTGGCTGCACCATCCTGCAAGGACGACCTGACAAATGTGTGTCTTCTCGGGCTTTAGAGGCAGGAGACCGTTGAGATCCTGCTTTGCGTTCAACATGAACCTCCTGAACCAATCTATTCCATATTTGCGTCAGAGTCTTTGGATTCTGACCAATGCGAGTAGAAATATCGCGGAACGATAGACCGCACTCTCTATAGGCCACAATTCTGGTTATATCGAATTCCGACACGTGCTGGTAGCTGTTTCCCCTTCTTACACGAGACATAACACCATCTTCTCACAAATAACCAAAATTCAAATGCGATTTCCGAATGAGAAACCCGTTGCGTAACATTCCTTTTATACAGTGTTTGAAATTCGTTTATCCCTCCTGCGTCGTTTGATTGCTGTTAAATAACCATTCCCATATCCCAGCATCATCTTCCTTTCATGAGAATTTGACATTTGTATCATCCTTCCATCATGGTGTTGCAATTTTAATGGCTAGCAGTGTGTATATATATATATATATATATATATATATATATATATATATATATATATATATATATATATATATATATATATATATGTGTGTGTGTGTGTGTGTGTGTGTGTACATAATTGTAAGTTCTCTAACGGCATAATATTTTGACAACTCAAATTGAATTATTCATTAATGAAAGTTATTTTATTCGCCAACATTATTTCTAAATATTTAATCCTACAGTGGAGTTGAAAATATATTAAAGATAATGTTTCATCTTTAACATTCATTATTTTACACTTTAATTGCATAAAATGGACTGTGTAAGCAAATACTTACTGGGAATCAGAGTTACCAAGCCTAGTGAATGAACAAAATAAGCTACGACGCAGAAATACATATCTTTGCTTCTAAAAGTGAAATATGATTCATTTTTGCAATTGTATTAGAGCATATATTCTTGTTGCATTATCGATTCTCCAAGATAAGAGCCATTACTGTAGTATCGGAAATTTATGTTTTCGTTAGTCAATGTATTCATTCTTTTACCATGCAACAAAAAGAAATTTCGAGTTCTTCCAGATATTGTCAAATGCACGTAGAATTTAATAGCAAAAATATGTTCGATTAAAGTTAAAGAACGATTTTTGAAAAACAAAATGACATACTAATATTTCAATGCCTTTTTTTCAAAAAACGCAAAGAATATAACATATCATAATTTTTTTTCAAAATTACGTATAATTTTTATATAAATAACATTGAAAACGCTATCTATAAATAAATGTACATAATCTTCAGCAGTTAGATTTCCTTTTTGCAAAGCTTTGAATTTTCAAGGGCTCCTTTGACTTTTTTTTTATTATGTGCACTTAGTGGGAATATTTAAAAATATAATAATTAACTAAAAATAGAAAAATTATTTGCACTCTTTTGAAGAAGATCATCAAATTAAAATCGTATAAAAACAATGTATATATACTTGTATTATTAATTAAAATATTTGATTTTAACTGACACATTCATCCGTAAAAGCTTAAAATAGGTAAAAATAGGCAACGGAAGGGAAAAATGCATAAAACATTCTAAGTTGCAACCATACATATTAAATTAGAGACATATAAAGTGAAAAAACATATTTCTAAGAACAAACGCTAGCTTATAACTGCAGTTTATTTTATATTCTTAGTTAAAAATTTTGAAAAGACCCGACTTAGAAAGTGGGGCAGGATGGACTCCCACATATCTGAAGGTTACTGGTAAGGAAATGGTTGGGGGTACGGCGACGCGAGGGGTGGTGATAGACCGGGCGGATTTTCTAGTTGTCTGTAGATATCATATGTTGGTCAAGGGAACATCACGGTTTGGTTATAGAGGCGTTCTTTAATGACAACGATTCTGTAACCGCGACACATTGAGCATTTAGGCCGCGCCACGGTTTCTATGCAAATGACGCCGACCCTGACCGAAATACAATTATGTGTGGTGGGTTTCAAACGCAAGAACAAATTTGTCTCCAATACCAAGAAAACTATGGGGAACATTAGTACAATTGAAATTTGCAAAGAGTTCGTGAGGCCGATATTCTACGAATACGGTATTCCCTCAGAGATGCCCAACAAAGTAGTGGAAATCATCTTGACAGCAGCATCTGCAGTTTATTCCAAATAACGGGCATCACCCGAGTGGTAATATTTTCAAACCCTATTGAATAAAACTAGATTATGCGTACTTTTAAAAATTTTAAAGCTTTTTTTGGGAATTGTTTCCTTCGTTCTTTACGACCCTTTGAAATGAGGGAGTCCACCACACCCTGTAATATACAAATTTTATATCGACTTAGCCATATTATATCCCTGAATTTTAATCTATTCTATCTATATAAATAAAGCCAAGTGTCTCTATGTATGAATGTATGTATATATATATATATATATATATATATATATATATATATATATATATATCGTATACAAATCTACATTTCTTGACGAATCTGTTTGAAACTTCATATAGTTATGTTTTGAAGCCTTAAACCCGTATCACACTGAAGAATTTGGTGAAACTTTAAGCTTTTCGTCAAGCATTTCTCCTCGAGGAGTGTCTGTGAAGGGTTGCTGGAGTTTGACAAACGGATTCGCAAACCGAAGCGGACGGGTTACCGTACCAATCCTGTTATCGACCATTAGGCTTTAGGCATAGCATACAAATTTCTTAGCGCATGTATTACGAATCGATTGCTCACTCGAACATAACCTATTCAAATCATGGCTCCATCCAATTTTATGAGCATATCATCTAAAAAAAACGATATGTGCTAAAATAATTTGCCTTACAGCAGCATTAATTGCAAGAAGAAAAAAATCTGAAAGAAAAATTTGGACAAGGGAATGGTTAAAAAAAAGAAATAAACTAGGATGTTATGAGGATTTGATGAGGGAACTGGCACTTCAGGTAAGATATTTTCTTTCAAATTTTGCTAGAATTAATAAATTATTATAGAAATAATATTTATAGAATTATTATGCAGAATATTTGACCCTTCTTTAAGTCCCCTAAGAGAGGATTATTTCTTTTTCCCCCAACTGTTTGGTTTTAGTGAAATGTTTGAAAAGGTTGCTGTAATATCTTGCTCATAGAAATTTTCTATACATGAAATACAATTATGAAAAATTAAACATATCTTATTTTTTAATACTAGGATACTGAAGGCTATAGAAGGTGGATTAGGATGGATACAGCATCTTTTGAGTATTTGCTTGAAAAAGTATTACCTTTGATACAAAAAAGAAATACACAAATGAGACACAGTATTCCTCCTGGTGAACGTTTGGCACTCACTCTCAGATATTTAGCTACAGGTAAAGATATAGACTTTTTATAAACATTGCTTTTTTTAAAAATCTTAATATTGATATTAAAGACTAGTACAAGATTATCATTATCATTATTTAATGAATATGACGGGCAGGACTGTAGAATATAAACATAGTTGCATACAATAAAGTATAAGTAGGATTAATTATTTTAGGTAGTATAAATATGGTCGATACTAACATACACATGTACTTTTACATATTCTAGTGTATTTCGGTTTTAATACTTTGATTTATATAATATATATTATGGCAATCTATTTTAATCAAATTTGTTGCTGATCGATAATTACCCCAGAAGTGACCAAGTTGGTCACACAAAATCTATAATCATGAAATTGACAAATGTATTTGCATTAAAATAAACATTTTATTATGTGGGTGCTTACTGTGCAAAAATTGAAAATATTATATTTGATAGTTAATTAATATAATATAGTAGACTCTCTTTAATTCGCAAGCACCTATAATCCACACATCATAACAGATGTAAACATTGAAATTTGATGTTAAGTTTCAATACCAATCATTGACAATTCAATAGCTAGCATGTAAAAATATATATTGTGACATTTTTTTAAAAATCATTAATTGTATATTTAAATAAATTCAAATAAAATCATTGTACAATATTTATTATAATATTTCTGTTATTTTAATTTGTCATTAATTGTAAAAAAAAACTGTTGATTGGTTTTACTTACAATTTTCAAAACATAAACAATAGAATGACCTATAATCCACACTAGCATTGGTCCCAAGCTGTGTCGATTACAGAGAGCCTACTGTAATTAGATGTTAGATTTGGCATGTTAGGCACATTAGAAACTGATGTTTTATTGTTTATGTTTTCTGTACTATTCTGTTTTGAACAAAATTACTATGACAGATCTTTAGATGAAAAAATACACCTATGGATCATTAAAAGAGAATTGCTAAAATGTTTTTCTTTTAAGCATTACCTGTGTCTGATTCTTTACTGACAGTATTTATCTTTATTTTTCAGGTGAAACGTGGCAATCATTAAGTTTTCACTTTCGCATTGCTCAAAACACCATTTCTGGAATCTTGCCACTAGTATGCAAGGCAATTTTCATTGAATGCAAGGCTGACTTCAATAGAATGTGGAACCTGTTCCATGGCAAGAGCAAATGTGCAATTTACATTGAATTTAATTTTTAATAAATGTACCTTGTTCAAAGTTAAGATTGAAAATTTTTTTGTTCTGTATAACTTGTAAATAATAACTACACTGGTTTCAATTATGAAAACAGCATACGAAAACTTAGTCTCAAAAGAGGGGTTAGAACGACCATTATTATTTTATGTTAGAACATAACTTTGCCAAGTACCAAAATAATTTGATTTCTTTTTTCTGTACCCATATAAATTGGGTTACCCATATGGATCTGATCTTTTGTGGTACAAATGGAAAGATTAGTTTCTAGCAACATTCCTAGCACAAAAAAGTGTGAAATAAAAAAAATTCAGATAAATTACATTCAGATTTTAGTACAGCTCATATTCAAAATATTAGAATAATTACATTACATAAAATACTAACACAATATTAAAAAAATGGACATCTACGAAAAGGTTAACTCTCAGATATATCAATAAATTTTGGAATAGTATCATAAATAAATAAATGGAAAATAATTTCTTATTACTTTTTCTCAGTTATTATAATTTTTTGAATCTGAGCTGTATGCTACTGCTATATATTTTTCAAATGCCAAAATACCTATAAATACCAGTTATATGCAACATACCAGCTATTTGTAAAATTAAATTATGGTCAATGAAATCAATGAAATGAAACATGAAGTAAAAAATTTATTTAAAAAATTATTTATTATTATTAAAAAATTATTTATTATTCAAGTCTGCCATGCAATATTTATTGATAACACCTTGGATTTCAACTCTTGCCTTTTCTTTTAAGTTTACATCTTTTAAACTTTTAAATGTACATCTCAGATAATTAAAAAAGGCATCATCGACATTGTCTTTATCCTCATTTATAGATGCCATTAATTTCTTGACTTGCTCCAACGTGCTGGATATTTGCTTATCCACACTTTCCCCCCCTTTTTTTAGGGGGAATTAATGAAGTTTCCATCACTTTCCTTTTATTGGTCTGGGGGCTATTCATTACTGCATTTTCATTGACTGCAGTAACCGATTCTTGGGTAAATTCCCCAAATTCACTTTCTGTATCCTGTAAAAAATAGACATTAAAATGGAATATTGAAATGTAATAATAAATTAAAAAATGAGAGCTGTGATTAGGGTTCCAAAATATCGAAAATATCCGATATTTTGATATATATCCAATATTTTCAAAATTGTCAACTTATTGCTGATGATAAATATTTACAGATTTAATACAACTTAAACACCAATACATATTACACATTATATATAAACTAATATAAAACATTATTCTAATATAAAATAGTACTTAATTTTATATATATAATTATAAATAAAATTTTTTTTTCTTTTTTTTAAAGCACTCGTAACAAAATTTTAAGTTAAACATTTTTCTCTTTCAAAACACAAATTATAAAACTCTCAAATTTTAAGAATGTTTTATTTCTTTAACAAAACTTTAAACACAAAATGAAATTTATTTATTTTTGTTCAAAAATTTAAACAAAAATGTAAGTGTTATTATTGTTGTTATTCAGTTGCATGTAAACTGAATGTTTACTATCATAAGTGATCCATAAGTTCGTAAATTTAGCTTACCATAAATACTAGTGTCAGTACAGTAAATCAATGCAACCACAATACTTAAAATCTTAGCATTAAAAATATCTCTTGCATTATTGAACAATAATGATAAAGCAGGGTAGACTATTAATGGCTTTCAATACAATTAACTTTGTTAAATAAGAAGTTATTACTACATGATTAAAAATTCTGATTGATTGTTTTCCGAATACAGAAAAAAAAATTGTAACTTGTTTCAGTACAATATCCTATGCACGAAGATTATTTCTGTTGACAAACATTGGCGAAGTTTGGCGATAAAAATGACAATTGATATGAATCCATATCAATGATCCGAAAAGTTCCGAAAGATCCACAATTAAATAGAATTATTTTGAAATTATATCAAACGTGGCAATACTATAAATAATTATTAAGTTGTTACGGATAAGAAATGTATAAAAGACATGCAAAATCTTACTTACCGCTAGTAAAAGAAGATTGGTAATGAGGCCATTTCTCACTCATTATCTCCCCTCTCTCTTTACAAGTCAACCGCTTTAACGTCCTTTTCTTGTAATAGTATTGACTGTGGTTCCACAGATTTCACGAATTGTAACTTCGTCGATGAAATAATTTAAAATTTCTTCTTTAGTCCACGGATCCGTGTTGGCGGCCATATTTTATTCCTTGCTCGATCGCGAGTCACGTGAGCCAAAAACCTGCCCTGCTATTGGACAATTATGTGCAACACAAGCTTTTCGTGAAACTTTTCCCATGTAGAATGGGAAAAGTTGCAGTTAAAGATTCATAGAAAAACACTCTATCACACAGTATTTTAGTGCAACAGTTGCAGGTAAAACAGGTTTAGTGAAACAGTTGCGCTAAAAGCTTGTGCTAAATCTTTAGTGTGATACGGGCATTAGGATACTTCTAAGATAAGTTTGGAAGATTTGAAATAATTATAATAATTTTTAATTAATAAAAAATATTAATTTTGAAGGGTGACAAGTGTTAATGGAATCTGTGACGTTTCCGGGAATCACCCCTATGTGTCTCGCTAACTTGAGATTGTTTATATTCTGAAATTTGGTAAATTGGTATTTTACATATTGTGCTTGTTCTTCAGAAAGCTTAGTATACTGTAATTTACATTGTTCTTAATTTTATAATTCAAGATGTACTTTTAAAAGCATAAAAATTAGTATATCTTAACTAAAAAGAATCAGTCTAATCTTTAAGCACAGTTTTGTGATTTGTGATTCACTCACAAAAATTAGCCGTAACAGAGAATAGTGGTCTAAAGAATTTAAAAGAAAGTAAAATCAAATTCAAAATTCTTCTTACCCGCCCTCAGTCGGTCACAAAAAGACTAAAATAATTAAAATCGGTCAATAATTAGTGAATTTATTAATCATACTAAAACGATTGTACACACGATCTTCGTTGCCATTTTCATTTTAGAAGTTCATTTGTTCAGTTAATGCTTTTTTTTTCAAAAGAGAAATATATCTGTATCAAATTAATACTTCATGCGCGAGCGTGATTTTCATACTGAATTCTTGAATTTTTTTTACTCTAAAGAGAAGCAGAGAGTGGCAACGAAGGTAAAATTTTTTTTTAAATCATGTGTTTTGCTGTTCTTAAAAGTTACCTGACTTCAAGAATCGTTTATAATTTATATTATATTTATAATACTTATACAGTAACCACCGCTTATAGTGATCAGTGGTTATAAGAATCAACCGTTTATAAGAATCAATATCGCAAAAACAAAAACAAATGTATTATTTCCATGTTAAAATTTCCGCTTTAAAGAATCAATCCACCGGTTATAAGAATCAGTTTGCAATCTTCGCCTTCCTTTCATTTTTCCAAAAAATGCCACTTGAACTCTCAAAAGGTACGAAATTCTTTCTTAAGTTTTTGAAAAGAAAGATTGATAAAACTTTGGGGTGGAAAACAGTCGTAAAATACATTCCTTTAGACATAACATAAGAGTTTCTCCTTATACGTTTTTGCTAAACACTGTCTTATTAGCTTTACCCAGGGGCATCTAACCCGCCCGGGTCCGATTTCGCTTTTCTCCAGACACGAACTCCTTTTTTCCCACCACTTACTTCCTGGTTGCGGATTTCTGGACCCTGAAACACATAAATCTTCCGCGAAGTGTCCACCATCACTTACGCAAACGGGACAGTGGATTCAGCACTTCAAACCGTGAAACGTAAAAGGATCCATTTTGCTGAATCAGATGAACCAGATGCTGAATCAAACGTTTCACGGTTTGATTCAGAATCAAATCAAACCGTGAAACATAAGCTATAAAGTGAATCTTCGTCTGAGACTGTAATAAGCATACGTCGCTAGTATTCACTTTAGTTTTCTAACAAAATCGCAAGCTAGTGTTAGAACTTTTTGATAGTAGAATTCAAATATGATAAAAACAAGGAAAACTCTTAGTTTTTCTGAAAAACAGAACTTGTTAATTAGATATGATGCTCTTCCAAAGTGTAGTCAAAGAGAAGCTGCCTCTTGTTGATTTTATAATCATGTGTTGTTACTTATAGGTCTAGAAATTGAGTTATAGTATTTGTTTAGAAATTGAGTATTTTTAAAATTATAAAAAATAATTTTAATAAATGATAAATAACGTAAATTAAACAGTATTTAATGGTGAATTATGTATATATGTGCCTGTGTGTTTATATTCATGTACAAGTATATATTTGTGTATGTGTGCCTGACCAAAGGGAAATTTCGGTTATAAGAATCAACCGCTTATAAGAATCAAAAACACTAATAACAAGCGTGATTCTTATAAGCGGAAATCACTGTATTTATATTATTCACTTTATTTATATATTATAAATTTATTTATTTATTTATTTATTATACATTTATTTATTTATAAATTATTACTATTTTTATTACTTTTAGGCTGATGGTGTGAGAGAATGATTTCACACATTTTTTATAGTGGTATATTATAAATTTATATATTGTTATATTAGGTTTTCTTTTTATTCGTGTGTATAACATTTCACATGCCTTTTTTTTACTATGTAATTTATACTGTGTTTAGTTTTAAATTGATTTGGGTTAACAAACATTTTTAAAATCTCGGGCAACGCCGGCTTGCCGGTTGGGGGGGGGGGGGGAGGAAAATAACGTTTATTCTTCTTGCGAATGTTTGCAGGATGTGGGATGAGTATCTACAAAATTTAAATACCTTTTTTCGCTGTTTTTTAGTGTTTCCATTCTTTGACAATGATTGCTGAAGGGAGAGGGTCCCTAAACCGACCGGCTAGACGGGAGAAGCCCGGCTAGTGTTTAGATAAAAAGAACTTATTTGTGCAATTCTTGACCGAAAGATAGTTAAAAAATAGAGGCAATTTAAAAATATCCGGTGCTCCCTAAATAACTCATAGAGGAACATAATGATTATACGTATTCAGTCATTGATGACAAAAAATCGTCTAGGACTTTAAAAAATTCGTATAGAAAAAGACAAAAAAAGTATCTATATCATAAGCATAATGAGCCTTTTGTATGTCTAAAATCTTGAATGTTAGGAAAAAAGTATTGAAAAATATTTATTTAAAAAATTCTCTGAATTTTTGCACTATTTTCTGCTTAATGCTTTGACCTATAACATATATTAGACATATAGAAGGAATGTTTTTAAAGAAAATTCTCTTTAAAAATGTTAAAAATGAAATTTGATTGCTACGTTTTTCTAACTTCTTACATGTAACTTCTAAGGTTTTCTAATCAACAACAAATATTGCTAAATTATCTGTGATTCTTCTTGAAAGTAAGATAAAAATAAAAATAAAATGTTAATGTAATGTGAAGGTAACATTGAAGTTTCTTAAAGTTAAAAGTTCATCAATTATATCAGAATATTTGTCTTTTGAAAACTATTGATTACATTTAATTGAATGCAGTTTGCAATTTTCATTTCATCAATTGTATTTAATTGCAGTTCTCATAAATGAAAAACTAAGTGGTCTTAAAACATTAGAACAGAGTATTTCGTTCCAGAAGATTTTTTAAACTTCGTCGAAATTTTTACGTTGTTGTGAGGGTAAAAATCCTTCATTATGCTTTTACATCAAAAATTTGTTTAGGAAAATCCGTTTCGAACATCAAGTTAAAAATAATTTTGATCGTTAAGACTTGATCAATTGTTCAATTTAGTTCTCAAATTACTTTAACTAGTGTCAACTTACTTCATTAGCTGGTTTGCTTCTACAAGATAAAAAGTAATCAAGAGAGATAAATAACTAGAATATATATATATATATATATATATATATATATATAGGTGGCTCTCAAAATAAAGGAAGCACTACGAAACATCATGAAAATCCTTATTAATACGGCGCAGGAGCACCTTTGTCATGTAATACCACCTACCTGATTTACCTTGGAATTCGATTAAACATGTCATGAATAGTGGTTAAGTATATTTATATACCATTTTTCAGGAAAAAATCATGAAAGTTCCTGTATAGATGCCTGGTGGTTGAATTAACATATACTCCAATTTAAACGCGCTCCATCTATTTGTCCTTTTTGCAAGGTCTGCAAGGTTTGATATTTTAAGCTGTTCCTCCCAAAAGCACGATGCCCTTAGCTTCATTACTGCTACCTGACAGTAGAATAATACATGCACTATATTATATAAAAAAAAATACAGGGGGCCAGACATGTTTTTTCAGGAATACGAAGAACATTCATAAACACCACTAATATTGATAGGTGTTTCCATTATTTTGATAACCATCTGTATATATATACATACATATATATATATATATATATATATATATATATATATATATATATATATATATATATATATATATATACGCAATAATAAAAGGAATAATAAACAGAATTAAGTTTAGTTATATGAACTGATATCACACACCATAACGACAGTGGTAGGATTTAATTCAAACTTAAATCCTATCACTATCGTCACTATATGTTACCTATAAAAAGTATCTACTGATCTACTCATATATACCAGAAAGAATTAATAAGAAATTAAAAAAAAACAACCTCTACAGTCAAATAATGTTAATATTTGGAGAGCAATGGCTTACGTTCCGAACAGGATATACAAGTAACCAAATATGTCACAACAATAAATTTTTCAGGTACGTGAGAAGTTTTGTGACAAGGGGTAATATAAATTACAGACTATCTAAGATACATCAAGAGGCAGGTATCAGGAGATATATTTTCTGGTCTCAAAATCAGATGGGTAAAATAAAAAATAAGACGTATTTGCGTTGGAAATAACAAATTCAATATGAGACAAATTGAGGTAAAATATCAGTAGTGGCTGACTTCCTCAAATTGCAATTCTTGGTATTTTTATGCTTATCGTAACATAGTAACATAAGTTTTGTGTATTGATTTATTTCTTTAGTGAAAACACATTTTTCTGTAGCATCCTTTTAATATAGTATCTAAGCCAAATGATGCCGCGGTTGATTACAAATAAGCATTTTTATCCTAGCCGTAATTATAAATAAATATTACCTTGAATATTACCATGGTTATAAACTATTTTTCTAAACCGTTTTGATGATTGTTCTTATTAAGTAGCAGTCACAGAAAAACTAAAAACACATACACAGTAGTATAAACTGGACGCTTGTTTTCATCTTAATTTTTTATAATTGTCTACTGACTTATTATTTCTTTTTTCAGAGTATTAACGATACTTGATTAAATAGATACTACAGAAAAAGAGGGAAAAAAAGAAATGCGTATACATAGTAGTGCAAACTGGACGCTTGTCTTCCTTATAATTTTCTATAGTCGTCTATTGAAAGGACTTATGTTTATATTATAATATACATTTTAAATTTTTACATTATACGAAAATTTGCTACATTTTACTAAAAATTATTTAAGTTATATTATTTCTCTTATCAAAATATTAATGATTATATTTTTAAATAGATTCTACAGAAAAAATACCAAAAATATAAACAGTAGTATAAACTGAAAGCTTGTCTTCCTCGTAAATTTTTTTTACCGACTATTATCAGGATCTTATTATTACTTTTTTTCAGAGAATTAACAATAATTTTGTTCAAAAGTATGCTACCGAAACAACGAGAAACACATACATGGTAGTATAAACTTGGCATTTGTCTTCATCGTAATTTATTGAAATCGACTATTGGGAGTACTTATTATTTCTTTTTTCAGAGTATCGTCGATAATTTTCATTGAATAAATGCTATAGAAAACCATAAAATCATACATAGTAATATAATCTAGTCACTTGTCTTTCAGATACTTTTTTATAATCATATAAAGAGAGGACTTATTATTTTTTCAGAATATTAACGACATTTTTGATTGCTTCAGAAAAATAAACATACATAGTATTATAAAGTGGACGACTGTCTTCCTTGTTGTCGCAGGGCAGCTACATTTTGTCAGGAAGGAAAGAAGCAGTCTCAACAGGTGCAGATATGGCATCATTAACCCTTTGAGGGGCACCGTTTACACAGTGCAAATGCGTAAATCAAGTCTTCTTTTTCATTTGCATTCATTTGTATTCTAGTTAAATGAGCAGAAAAATGGTTTGCACTGCCATCTGTTATCAGTTTAAAGAAGTAAAAAATTTTGTAACCTTTAACTGGAAAAATTTTCAAGATTCTTTTGATTTAATAAAATTGGGAAAAAATCTTTACCATGCAAACGGTGGAGGTTGTTTCCCTGAAAAGGCTAAGATAACGGGAGGCGGCAGAGAGCAATCGTAGATGTGCGTGTGAACGGCCAACGAGTCTTGGCAACTTGTGCTTGATGAAGTGGTCAGTCATAAATTGCAGATTGGGTGCCCGAAGTACGAACAGGGGTCAATAAAAAGTGAAAAAAGCTCATTAGAGTAGAGTTAACAGCGTGAGTACTTTTGAACATGCCAGGGGAGAGAATGCCAAGAAGAAGGAATTCGCAGAAGATGAGAGTGTGTCTTCGCAATATAGATTGGAGGAAGTGAAATAGTAAAATAATTAAGCGATCCAATAAGGAAGGTCCAAGTTGGTTAGATGATGTCACCAATGGAAGTCCCAAGGAGATGAGATGAAATCATGATAAAAGAGAAAGCTAATCTAAAAGAAAATGATGGAGATAGATATTGAGAGAGGCAGATGCAATTAGACATGCACTATTTGATATAGCATTCCGGGCAGCAAGCCAAAGAGATAGGGATGGAGAAATTATCAGATATAGTGATATTACTCTAGTCCGAGGCACATAGTTTTAGACAGATAGATAGTCAGCATTAGAAAAAGCATGGCGGAAATGTAAAGCCCGATAGCTACATGCAGTTAGAGAGTAATTGTTTGAGCTAGGCATGCAGATTGAGCCAGCGTATATTTTATGTTGACCGTGCAAAGGCGCAACGAAGGTGGAATGCTGATGTGAAGATAATTAGAGAACCAGCCCGCTATGGAGATATTCCATGACACTGATTCAGAAAGGTAGATAGTCCAACAAGATGCCAGCGCCTTCAAAAGAAGCTAACCCCGGACAGCTGGTATGAGACGCAGGAGAAACTAGTCCTTGTTTACCGGCCAGTCAGCCTAGCCCGATGCTGACCCAGCGACATAGATGTGACGCTCCAATAGAGATCAAGCAACCTCGGTCAACAGCCTAAGCCTACTATGAAACCTGTTCCCAGTACCAGATGCGCCACTGTGACCTACGCCATTACGTCGACGAACTCTTTCCGCCAGCAGAAGATCTACGGATACCGGTAATCAGAGCAGCCAATCTGAGAAGTGCGAAATGTAGACCTTCATCCATTGTCGTAGAGGAGAGCAGGCCATTACGTACCAACGCGGCGCGACAGCAGTTTAGATATGAAAGTAACCACCAGTTAGTGAAAATTAAATATGTCCCTTTGTTTTCTAATATTAAATATGTCCCTTTGTTGAATGCTCATTCAGTAATGATAAAACTACGTGGTGTTTAAATAATTGCCTATATATATATACTAGCGGCCCGTCCCGACTTTGTCCGGGTTGAACAAAATATTATACCTATAAATTTCCAGTTGATAGCCAATAAATTGTAAATATTTTTTTACCTTAAATTTCCAATAAAAAGCGTAGTTCCAAATGTAGTTTTCTTCAATAAACCCTTTAACGTTGCCAGTTTCAAAAATCCTTTTTGTATACATCAATACCTCCTCTACTTGAATCTTAAAAATATTAAACCTTTTCCTTACGGGGTGGGATAGCATATATCCGAAGCACATACACTCGAAAAATACGGTGTGATGTCGGCATAGATATAGTCTCGAATTCCACTTCGTTGTTACTTTCCTAACGGCTTTGCCCCCAAAGAACAATTGGGTGACATTCTGGGAACGGAGGGTGAAACTTGCTGAAAAGGACTGAATAATAATCTTTTGTCATTCTAGCTAGAGGCTATTTCTTTTCAGGCGAGAGACATCAGAAGGGCGGTTCACCCGCGGTTCATCCATTTTCTACCTTTTCAGAGATGAAAGAGTTACGGAGTGCCGATGAACTACTATTGAAATTCTTCTTCAATAGTAAGAAAGCAATAAGAAAACAATTAACCACTCTTTGGTCCCCCACTGCGTCTACTCCCTGAATCCCCACGCTGAATGTCCCCCACGTAAAATGGGGATAGGAAGTAGATAACATTTTCCCGTTGTAAAGAGCGATTTCGAAAAACGGACCCCGTAAGCTAAAGGGTGTTGCTATGATTACTTGACTGTGGTTAACAAAGGAAAAGATGTAACGTACATTTTAATATACAAAAGTTGTATATTACCCACCGCATAAAAATCTGCTCTCTCATTTTATATATTATTATAGAAGTATAGATACACATTGGTATCCCAAAATTAGAATAAGAGATGAAATAAAAATACAAAAATAATAAAGGATTTTAAGTAAAGAATTTTTTTAAATTATTTTAAGCACCTAAAATGATATTCAAATTAATATTACGTTATTTATTAATTAAAGTTAATTTTTTAAAAGAAAGAGGTGTGCTTGAGACCGTAGTTTTATTCAAAAATGAAAAAGGATTTTAAGTAAAGAATGTTTTTTTTAATTACTTTAAGCACCTAAAATAGTATGCAATGTAATATTACGTTAGTTATTAATTAAAGTTATTTTTTTAAAAGAAAGAGGTGTGCTTGAGACCGTAGTTTTATTCAAAAATAAAAAAAAGGATTTTAAGTAAAGAATGTTTTTTTAATTATTTTAAGCACCTAAAATAGTATTCAAATTAATATTACGTTAGTTATTAATTAAAGTTAATTTTTTAAAAGAGAGAGGTTAAGAGATGAAATAAAAATACAAAAATAAAAAAAGGATTTTAAGTAAAGAATGGTTTTTTTAAATAATATTTAATTTTTTTTCAAATAATATTCCTAAAATAATATTCAAATTAATATTACGTTAGTAAATAATTAAAGTTAATTTTTTAAAAGAAAAAGGCGTGCCGGAGAACGGCTAGGTTCGAACCACTATCGTCAAAACAGAAGCCCACCGCAATAACACCACGCTAAGGATCGTTGAAGACTTCGGCACAAAAAGCGGTAGAGGACAATAGCGGTAACAATGGAGATTGTTAGGATTAAGCCCCTAACTTTATTTCTACTGATCAGATATACATAATATATAGCCTATGTCCATCTGTAATAATTTACCTTTCAAACAGTGAAAGAATTTTTCAAATAGGTGCAGTGGTTCTGGAGATTACCCTCCACGTACAAAATCGCTCTCTTTTTATATATAAGTATAGATTATAGAAGTATAGATACAATATTGGTATCTCAAAATTAGAGTAAGAGATGAAATAAAAATACAAAAATAAAAAAAGGATTTTAAGTAAAGAATGTTTTTTTAATTATTTTAAGCACCTAAAATAATATTCAAATTAATATTACGTTACTTAATAATTGTGTGCACGGCCGCCATCTTGGATTTTTTTTGCGCCAACTTGGCGATTTTACAGTGTTTCGAGGAGTGGAAAATTTCTCGCCAATGTGTTTTAAGCGGTGTTTTCAAAATTCTGGACTTTGAATTTTTTTAGCTTTTTTAATAAAAACCACCTGTTTAAATTATGAAACTTAGAAAAATTTTGAAAAATCATTTAAAAGTTGGACTTAGATTTATTTTTGGGTTTTTGATAAAAACCACTTTTTTGAAAAAATCATTCTCAAATATTAGAAATTTTGGGTTTTTCTTTTAGCTTTTTTAATAAAAACGACCTTTTTAAATTGTGAAACTTAGAAATATTTTTGAAAAATCATTTAATCGTTGGACTGAGATTTTTTTTTGTCATTTTTAATTAAAAACTACCTTTTCAAATTATGATCCATATGAAAAATTTGGTCAAATGAATTTTACTTACAGATAAAATTTCAATGCCATCTATTCAGTTTGCCCTAACTCTTTGACTAATAGCAATGAATCACCAAAATATTATGCCAATATATTGTTAATTAGAAAAAAAATTCAGCATTTTCGTACCACCTAAATAACTTGGAATTTAAAAATTATCTAAAATTCAGCATTGAAAAATGTAAAATAATTATGAAACCATACATTTGTGGTGAGTAACCAGATCCTCTTTTCTTCTTTTTTTTTTTTTTTTGGAATTATAAAATATTAAAAAATATATTGTATTTAAAATGTATACCGTATTTTACATTTTACGAAAAAATGATGGCAGATAATTTTTACTTCAAATAAATGAAATGGTGTATCATTATAGTATACTAATTGACAATCAATAAACAAAATTAAAAGCAACTTAAATTTAATAAGTTAACGAAAAACTGATAATGGATTCAAAAATTTTCAACAAAAAGACTATTAGTTTTAAAAATAATTTACTCTTTTGAGTATAGTCAATTTGACTCAGATTTCCAGGTCAAGGCCAAGATCTGACCTAAAATTATTATACTGTAATTAAAAGATCACATCAGAAATAACTGTTTGATCTTAAAATTAGAGAATTTGACAATGGGTTATTTTTACCAGAACGCAATAATTATCGCCATGCGAAATGCGCCAAACCCTGGCGGAAAAATCCAAGATGGCGGCCGTGCACACAAATCTAGAGTATCCCCCCTAACTTTATTTCTACTGATCAGATATACATAATATATAGCTTATGTCCATCTGGAATAATGTGCCTTTCAAACAGTGAAAGAATTTTTCAAATAGGCGCAGTGGTTCCGGAGATTACCCTCCACGTAGAAAATCGCTCTCTGTCTTTATATATAAGTATAGATATATATATATATATATATATATATATATATATATATATATAGGAATTGAGGGAGTGATAATTGATGTTTACTATCACTATATAGATATCGATATATATCAGTGTATAGTGAAGTTAGCGATAATTTCATAATGTGTTATTATAATAGTGTGTGGTTGTGTATGTTTCACGTTATTGCTTTAATATATTGTTATATTAGTACAACATATGAATAATAACTATTGTTTAAAAACCATTATACCATCTCACCACGGTAGCACTTATAATTTTTATTGTCTTCTATTGAGAGGACTGGCGTTTATTTTATAATATACATTTTAATTGTTAGCATTATCTATATACAGATAGGTGGTTATCAAAATAATAGAAACACCTATCAATATCAGTGGTGTTTATGAATGTGCTTCGTATTCCTTAAAAAAACAAGTGATGCCACCGGTATTTTTTATATAATATAGTGTATGTATTATTCTACTGTTAGGTAGCAGTAATGAAGCTAAGGGCATCGAGCTTTTTTTTTGAGGGGGGGGGGCAGCGTAAAATGTCAAACCTTGCAAACCTAGCGAAAAGGACAAATATTTTGACCGAGTTTAAATGGGGGTTTATGTTATTGCAACCACCAGGCTAACGGGTGTTTTTCAAGCTATGGTATCAAAAGCAATGATAACATACAGAGTGTACGGAAAACATCCTTTGCCAAACAGAATTGTGGATGAAAGAGAGAGCTGAGTGAAAGAGACGGAGGAGGTATTGAAGCGGATTGGGACATGAAGAAAGAAAAAAACTGCAACTAAAAGGACCGAAGAGTTGAACCTGCATCTGGAAGTTCCGGTATCAACCGTCAGAGGTAGAAGGAAACTTCACAAACAAAGCTTTAAGGAAAAATAGCTATTCCCAAACGACTCGTAATAGATGCCAATACAAAATATCGTCCACAATGTTGCCACGAGCGCAAATCCTGGTCGAGTAATATGTCGAAAAACGGCATTTGGTCCGATGAATCCTTGTTGACATTGTTTCTCGCAACATTGATGTTCGTATGTCTGGAAAACACCTACACAAGCGTAACATTCTGGCTGTCTCATCTCAACTGTCAATCATGGAGATAGATCTATCAGTATTATGGATGGCATCTCGTGGTTTTCTTCAGGCCCTATTGTAACCCTAAAAGGCAGATTGAATGGGAAGGACTATGTCGAAATTTTAGCGCACTAGTCCATCCTATTGTGTAAACATTGATTCTTGCAGGAGATGGCGTTCTCCAGGATGATAATCCCCTTATACATACAGCTAAATCTATCAAGTATTGGTTTGAAGAGCATAAAATAGAAGTCAAATATCTTATCTTGGCCTGTACAAGCCCCCCCTCCGACTACAAATCATCCAACCACTGTGATCTGCATAAGCGGATAGGCCTAGGTATCAATATCCACCACAGCATCAATACAGGAACTTTCATGATTTTCCCTTGAAGAAAGGTATATTATATTCTTAACCACTGCTTATGACTTGTAATAGGGTGGGCCGAAAAAAACTTTTAAATATTTTTTTCGGAAACGGCTATTTAAAAAAAAGTTGCTACACTTATAGATAAAAAAAAATTGTGAAAAAAAATATCTTCCGATCGCTTATTCACTTTGATATATTGAAAAAATAAGAAAATTTTTTTCAGCAATTTTTTTAAAAGCTCTGATATAATGCATTTCATATGCAATAGTTCGAAATGTATGGTAAAATGGTGTTAAAAGACAGGGAAACATATTTATGTATATGTTTAAAACATTTATAATACTACAAACAAAAAAACATTCAAAAGTACCATTTTAAAAAAAACATTTTCATAAGATTGCTGCAAATGCTGTTTTTACAACACTTTTTACTTTCGTCGCTCCCATTATGCCACATTATTGATTGTTGAACACATAAACATTGAAAGCAGCTGTTGAAGAAAATTCCGGCATAACTGACCTTCACAACAGGGTGTTTCTTATGTAGCCATCTCCAACTTCAGTATCGCACACACTTTGGCTATCCTCGGTGATAGGTTTGACGCAACGGTCCACAGCTTGGGTGTGACATGGAAATCTATTGAAGTCTGAAATCAATGGTCTGCCAGTTTTGATCATTTATTCTATTTCTCCGTCCTGTACATTCCTTAGCGAAGGTGGCGGAGTGACATTACAAACATTCCATTTAACCCTTTCACCGGCTCAATTCGAAACTCTAATTCACCTATCCTGGCTTCTGAAACTTGTACAGTTCTACCCTTCAAGCGGCCCGATTCCCTGGAAAAAAGTTTGTTTTCACTGCAAAAATACTTCTTTCCCCCTTTTCGGAAGTATCTTTTGCCTGTCACAGCAACCCTCTACAGTAATAAAATTTAGCACCCCGCTAGTGTCTCCCCCAAATTTGTTCCCCAACAAGAAAGCAGAATTTTTCTAGGAAACCGTACGTGTGTGTGTGTGTGGCTTATTCCACCCGCTCTAGCCGTAGGCTAGACCAGAGGAAAAGGGGGAACAGCTTTTGAGGGTCGTGTATAAGAGATTTCCGTTCCTCTGAAACACTCCTCCGTAGCGGTTGATGATAACGTTAAAATGCTATGAAAATTTGGCAAAAATATTATATTCAATTTCTTCCAAACTTCAGATATTTTCAAAACAAAGCATTCGAAAATATAAATTAAATATTAAATATTTCAGATTTTAAACCATCTCTTATAGTTTTAAGTTAATAAAAAATTCTAGAGAATTCCATTAAATATTTCATCTCACTAGCATAATATTTTTCACACGTTTTCCCATATAAATTTTATTTCTTCATTGATTTCAGGAACCAAAAATTTAAACTTCTATAATTACCATTTTGTTACACAGAAGATACATTTTAACAGCCGTAAAAATATTTACACATTCTGAAACACTGCAAGTGGTTAAAAAATGTTATAAGTGTAAATTTTGTATAATTAAAACATAATAATACACAAATTATTTAAATGTGTCATGTTACAATCACATTGTTTTATCCTATGAATTTTATATTTCATTGTTAAACGAATTACACTCACACAAAACGATAAAAGAATATTGCAGTTCACACACAGAATTACTTATTGTTTCGTATATGTAATGAAATTTCGGAAAAAAGAATTATTTTAACAAACCAAAATTAGATAATATTAAATTTTAGAATTAAGGTTATAACATAATATTCCATTTTTGGCATGATCTCAAGGTTAGTATAAAAAGTGACACACAGTACCAAAATGACTGCTCAAAGGTTATGCTTGAATATATATGGTTTATTTACACTACTATATATTTTATATACAATAACACTTCAAAATTCATTAAACTTTCTTCAAATTATTTAATCTTATTCTAAATTTCTTTCAAGTTAATCATTCAATGCAATTTTTCTAGATATTCACAAATGTTAACCGCAATAATTATCACAATTAATTTCAACAATAAATATTTGCTAATAGATACACACATCATTGATAATCTGTTCCATCAGTAATAAAATTCCTCATCATAACTTTGTTACTACCAATTACATTCATCAATAATTTTTACTAATAGTTATACACCTCAATAATAATGTTTTGTCAGTAATTAAATTCCTCACAATAACTTTGTTACTACCAATTAAAATCACCAGTAACATTTACTTATAGTTACACACATCATATTCAAAATCACCAATCATCAATCATATTCAAATTCATCAGTAATTAAATTTCTCAACATAACTTTGTAATTAATGTTTTAATTGTTTTCAATCTTTCTCTCAAAATCTTAAAATTTTAGGAATGCCGAAATTAGAGTTCCAAATGACACTTCCCTATCATTAATATAAAATACTCTGAAACAAACCTTGGCTGACATCGATGACACCACATGTATACGCATGAGTTTCAGTCCTCGGACTCATTAACACTCACAGGTATAAGGATAATAATCCGTTGCGTCATAATTGGCAGTCCACGTAGAATATCAGTAAACACAGTCTGGAAGTTACCACTCAGTTCCTGATCTTTGTGCAAGGGTGCAGAGTCTCACGGCTGGCATGGGGTTGATCGTTGTCGTCAAGGAAACAGGCTCAAACTCTTAGCGTCAGTTCCAGATCATTGGGCAAGGGTGCAGAATCTCTCAGCTGGCATGGGGTTGATCCTTGTGGCTGAGGGAATAGGCTCAAATCCGTGTAATCTGGTAATCAACTATTTTATCATGCAAGGGTCAACAGCAACATGGTTTCACCCTTGCTTTTAGTTTCGACTCATTTATTCTATATGTTTTCACGACAGTATATTTTCTTTTATATTACAAATAAATAATTATATCGCTAAAAATTTGTTAGTTCTTTCTGATGTTACAATTATAGATGCAATGATCTTGTTATAACCTTAATACATAATACCATATTTTCAAGTGCTACAATTTTTTACAACAGAAGATCGATAATAGATCGCTATATCATACACAATTGCTTATTTCTTATTATGTGAAAATGTGATGTAAACAAAGACGTATAGTTATTTTAAATATAGAAATATATGTTAAACATTCTATTCTTTTGTATGGTATTTTTCAAAACAGGAAGCGGGGCACAAAGCTAAATAGATGCATCCATTCTGTCCACACCACCCATTGTATGGTTGCAATCCAGAACTGGTACGGGTATTTTATAAGTTTTCCCATGTTTTGTTATATTTTGCATTTCTGTGGAATGGATCGTGCTTAAAATGGGGACAGATCTTTTATCATGCCACTTCATTATCAAAGTTTTCCTCCGTTGATAAGCAATCAGCTCACCCTTTTTCATTTTCTTATTTTTGATTGATTTGCAGTGCAATAGCGAATTAATAACAATTTTGGAACAACATCCAAAATTAATTTTTTATAATATTTATATTGCAGCCGAAAAATT
This sequence comes from Dolomedes plantarius, assembly GCA_907164885.2. Classification (NCBI taxonomy): domain Eukaryota; kingdom Metazoa; phylum Arthropoda; class Arachnida; order Araneae; family Dolomedidae; genus Dolomedes; species Dolomedes plantarius. The sequence goes on from OU015492.1 coordinate 117,910,266, forward strand.
TTGTTGATGAATGAATATTCATGCTTAACTTATGACTTGCCAATTTTCATGGTTTTCATGCAGAAAACCAAATTTTTTGAAATATCAGAATTAAAAATTTAGTATTTTCTCGCAACACACATATTGGATTTGAGTTCAATTGAATGCACTATTTAGACGCTATTGCACATACGTACATACACAAGTTTATAGTTAAATACACAATTTTACAAATCAGTTTTGTTTTAATCATATTCTTTTTGTGTCTATGAAAATACATCTTTTTTTTAACTGCAATTTTAAGATTGTATCGGTCATATCAATGTCCTAGTTAAATGTTGTAATAAAGAAATTCCGATAATTTGGTTGTTTAGAGAGCTTAGGTCAATTTTTGGTACTCGAAGACTAATTTGACCGGGACTTACTGCTTAATGTCGATACAGATGAATACAAACATTCATATAGAAAAGGGACTCGAACCTGCGAACTCCAGCACCGTAAGGTTCACCCGGAAAATTATGCTTTCATTAATTTGCTTCCGACCACTATCAAAAATCAATGAAATTTTAAGGAAACAGCTACGGGGTCCGAAAATCCTCTCGCTGGGAAGTCGGCTACACAAGAGAGGGGTACGAAATCAGGAGAAAATTCCTATCTCATGAGGATGATCAAAATTGTGGAGATAACCTCGAATGTGACGCTCTAAACGCCTTACACCTGATAATTTGGGTAGGTAGTTCAACGTGAGTTAAAAAAAAAGAAAAGAAACACCTAAGAATTTCTCACCAATCCCTCCAACCCATTAATTTACAGATTAAAACAAGATGTTAGAAGACCGAGATGAAGAACTAAACAATATTTTGTTACACGAGGGTTAATTAGATAGACTGGAACCTAATTTTAAAGCCGATTACGAAAGGCGGGAATCATCCATGCCAGAAGTAGGATTCGGGACCGAAAGACAGAGCCCTACCATTCAGCCATTTCCCAGTATGAAGCACTGTACAACATCAAATAACTTTTCAAACTTGTATGGAAAGTAATAAAATAATAATTGAAAAGTTTGAAATGTAGCCAAATTGATAAAATAAAATAAAATATGTTTAGACATTATTTTAGTTATTAAAATCGTTATTTTAGTTATAAAAATTATTAAAAGACGATTAATTAAATTTAAATATACATAATTTAAATATACAGTACATGAATTAAATCCTGATTTAAATTAGGATTTAAATCACTTGATTTTTTAAAAAAAATCATTGATTTAAATCAAAATTACTTATGTATATAGTTTTACATTATGTTTCATTCAAATGTAATTTTATTAGCTATAATGGCTTTATCTAGATTGTAAAGTAAAAGATAAAGTAGGAGGGAACTTCTATCATTGCAATATCATATTTTATCTATCACTGTGATTAGTAAGAGTTTTGTTGACATAGGATACAAAAAATCATGGTTTCATGTATTTAATATATAATTTATCATATGTAAATACTAATAGTGCAATGAAAACTTTATCATTAATCGTAATAATAATTTAATCATAATTTAAATTATTGCCTTTGAAATTTTTAACTTGTTAATGTTTAAAAACATAAAAATTCGCGAATCTCCCAGATTATGATCCTAGGGAAATTCATAAGCGCCCTGTTCCTGTGGCCTTACAACAGCCAGCTAGATATTCCACACCCTCCATTCTTGACCTTCCTTCTTGGAAACTGATGCAATTACCGAACATCTGACTTTTCGGGAAAGTCGATCTGCAACCCCCCCCCGCCCCTCCATCTTACCAACGTCGCTCTATTCAGACCCCCATCCCGTGAATGCGTCAGAATCGGAGATGTACATGTAGGGGTCTTCATTCCCCAATTTCGGACAATTCGAGGTTGTAAATCAAGCACCTTTTATCGTTCCGAAAACGGGGGAAAAACTCCGTGCAGTGCTGGAAAAATAACCTGCGCCTGTTCAGGGGTACGTCACTGCCCGAATGAGACGGCTAAGGTCGGACGTAATATTTCGTCACTGCCCGGATGAGACAGTCAGGGCTCGACGTAATATTTCGTCACTGCCGTTGAAAGGGTTAATCATGTCAACGTAATCGATCGCGTTGAAGTCAAGTGTTGGCACTCTAAAGTCTCTAATTGTTTTCCCCTTGCAATTTACCCGAGCTTTGAGAACTCGACGTAATCCCAGTTCTCTCACATGCTGTGTTTCGTGCATAGCCATAGCCACAATTAAGATTTCGAGGTGTGCAAAATATGAGTTTCGTTCTATTACTCGGTCTATTTTTTTCGCAAATGTTCAGGGAGGTATCGTGTTAATCTAATTGCCTCAAACATAATCTTAGGACCTTCAGAAAAATAACCACTTTATTTGATTCGGAACCACAGTGGTCTGTAACAGTGCAAAATGAAGTACACCAGCTGCTTCAGTTCAACTGAGGGGTTTTCTTCACTAACATGTCGTAACAAGTACTCTATTTGCTGCTGTTACCCATCGTGAATGTACTAATGGACCTGGTTCTAGACCTGCCAAATTCGACGGACATTGACCAAATCTGATTGCTGCAGAAATGTCTAGGAGATACAGCTGGTCTTAGATCATCTCTTTCTTGTCGGCATTAGGAATAATGCAGTCAATAGGTAAAAAATCTACCACAGGAAGTTTTTCACAGGCTTTCATTTTTTGACCTACTTAGCACTAAAGGATGATCGTCCTGTTGTAGGTCCGTCCAAGTGATGGAAAAGATGTTGAATGGTAGCTCGTTGAAAAGTAGGAGGCAAATACACCACTGCAGTGGTCTACCAACTTTTAGCTCAATTTGACGAATGACACCATTTTTCTAGACTGTGTTAGTGCCCGTTCCGTCACTTCCAATTAAATCGAGCTCCTCCAGAGCAATATTAAGTTTAGCCAAATGTTTAACATTTGCCACAGCAACGTCTTTAGAAAGCCCCTAGTGGGTGAAACAGGACAAAGGTATTTTGAGCCTGGTTCATGAACCAAGGAATAATGTTCTTCTTTTTGGTTCCGAAAATAACGTTTAGAACCAAGTATTTAAATCGCCATAGTCTCATCCTTCCTGTCAGCAAAGTAAAGACCACGTAAAGGTTCATTAATAGCTTTGGACTGCAATTGATGTCTTCTACTAATTTTTCTCTTCTCACTTTGCTCTTTTCTACAACATGAAACAACTTTTCCTCGTTTATGATGCCGAAGTCTTGGAGCATACTAGACGTAATTACGGTTTAGCACTATCAGATGCCCCACACCGATCACTTGTCAGAGCAGTTGCTTTAAGTTTGATCCCCATTTGCCAGGGCTTAGATGTTTTCAGTTTTCTCTCTACTGGTTTGAAAAGGTCATCTCTTTCAGTGTCACTCTCATTGATTCTTAATTACTGTTCATTTTCGGTCTGGTCATACTCAATGGTTCCTTTACATTTATCACCATGTTCTTATTAACTCACTTTCCTGTTTGTTTGTGTGTGTGTTTGTCCAGTACAAATCTTGCAATCTTTTTTTAACTAAGTTCCCGACTAGCTAGACATTTGAAACTTTTAGAACAGCTTAGAACACGATGACAAAGCATTATTTTAATACTTTTAGCCATTCTTTAAGCATAATTGAATTCATTTTCAGTTAATTTTGGTTTGTAGACTGATGCAGCCATCTAGCGGCCGGGACGGGAACGAAAAGTTAAACGCAACTTAACTTCCAATTAACTTCCTTTTCTTTCAAGTTGGTTTGATAACTCATCAAAAAAAATTTTAAAAACTATTTATTAATACATAGAATTGTCAAATTTATATGATTCCACAGAAAATTTAAAAACATGGTGTATAAAAAGTTTCTTTTTATCTTGTAATTATACCCACTTTCGCTCGAAGTTCTTGCACCTTGGTTTATTTTATAGTAATCAGCCTACAAGGTATTTATTTCTACGTTGCCATTTCTCCAATTTTTGTGCTTTCAGTACATCAACAGACCCTATTTTGCCCAAATTGTACTTTCTTTGAAGATATATGAAGGGGGGGGGGGTGAGAATAGCGAGAAGATGCTACTCATCTCCCACCGACAGTCAGTCGCCTTATTGTAATCCTTCAAAATACGGCTTTTACGATTGTTTTTACGGTAATGCGCAATCGTTCGATTTAATGAAGGATTTAAATTTTTTTTCACGTACTATTAGCTTTACCCTACACAACCTAAACTAGCGCTTTTCAAATGTCAAACGTTTGAGGGATTCATAACTTTGGAAAAGAAAACTTCATTTTCTTATTTTTTTCAAAACGTTGAAGTGAATGCGCGCTATTATTTTATCACAAATTTTTTTCACTTATTTTCTTACCTATAAGTGGAACAACTTTTTTCAACTAACCGTTTCCGAAAAACTAATAAAAAAAATTTAGGCCAAACCTATTGTGTAATCCAATTCCAATGTGAATCAGTTGGTATTACATGACAAAGGTGATTCTGCGTCGTTTTAATAAAGGTTTTCATGATGTTTCTTAATGTTCCCATTATTTTGATAACCACCTGTATATAAAACAGTTCCGTAAATGACTGACTCACCGACTAATTCACAGATAACGTACAGACCGTACCGCTGGATCAAAAGGGCTAAATTTTTGTATGGCGATTCTTCTTATAGTGTATGGGTGCACTAAGAAATATTTTTTAAAAATTCTTCTTAGATTTTTTTAAAATCAAATTTTTAAGCGGTTTTTGTAACATTCCTTTAAATTTACCTGTAAAATAATTATCTGAGGCTTATAAAATTTATATAACGAGAATTCATAAAACATCCTTTAAAATGAAATCTTTTTCGAATCTATACCTCCATTTTCTGTTTTTTGGTGAATTTTTAAAAATTATTTTTTAGAATTTAACTTATTAAATGCTGATTGTGTGGTTTCTTTTCCTTTTGTGATATTTTAATTAATTTATCGTCACGTGCGAAATAAATTGACAACGAAATAAAATGACAAAAAATTATTAAAATACGATAAAAGATAAAATTTAACCCCTAGACTAATTGAGATGGAAGTTTTTTAAGAATGTAATTCAAATCAGTATGTTTTATGGATATTAAACATAGAAATTAATTGCATACATTGACCGTTGTATTTAATTTGAATATTTTCTTTTACATTATCTATCTATATTAATAAAAGGAAGTGTTTGTGTAAGTGCCGCCTCGAGACGAATCTATGTCACTTACAGTCATGAGATTCGCCACACAGGTAGTGCAGAGGATGAGTACGTGCACCTCGAAGTCCGAATTTTAAATTTTATTACTCTTAATTTTTAATTAATAAAAAACCAACAATTTTGAAGGTTGACAACAGTAAATGGAAGCTGTTACATTTCCAGAAATCCCCCCCCCTGGATATGGCCGCCACGTTAGGCGTAATATTTAAACAGCGAGCGAAAAGATAAAAATAAATAAAATAAAAAAGTTTCAAGTCATATATAGAAGTTTCAAGTCATATCCAGAATAATAAATGAAAATAATAATCTTTCAAGTCGGATTTTATAATCTAAAATTTATATTTTTAGACATTTCGAAGAATTACCGATCTGTTTACAACATGTGCCTAACAGTGCATAAGTGTTGATTACCATATTTCTTTTCGGATTACTGTATCGACTGATTCAGGTAGGCTAAAAATTATTTTTACCTTGCTTAAATTATTTTCTAAAAAACCTTGGTAAAATTTTAATTTAAAAAAAAAGCTAATATGCATTATTTTTATTATTCATATCACTAATTTCAGTACTCAATCGCATTTGTATTAAGACCACTCCATGTTTCTTTATTGGAAATACACCAAACAGTTTTTTAACACTTCTTTGAACATTAATTACACAAATAAGTTGTTTCCATAAAATTAAATTTATTTTTACGAGAGTTACAAAATGTTGCGTTTTCGCAACATCAGTCCAAAACGATATAAATTGAAAAATTTCTTTCACAAGTCATTCAACATTTCAACACTTCATAAGTCTTTGAAACATTTCACATTAAGAGGTACATTACACTTATGACATACAGTAATTGTTTGACTTTTGCATTGTTTACATCTTTTTTGTTTATTTTGACTAGTTTTAGTAACAATATGGTCCATACGGTGTTTCCGAGTTTCTTTGAGAATTAGATTTTAAATTGAAGATGGTCTTCCAATATGTGGATGGCCGCCACGTTAGGCGTAATATTTAAAAGTGAAGTTTCTGGCAAAACAGAATTCATCTGCATTTCTTCATACTTTTTTATCAAAGATATGGCTCTCTCATAGATCTCTTAAACTCTAATAAACTTATTTTAGAATTCATTACATCCATGTAGAGTCTCCATTTTTCCCATACAATATCCTCCTTTTACTTACTATATTGCTTACTTTTATATTTATTAGAAAAAAATGTCGATTTCACCTGCAATGTCTTTAGGTGATTCGACATTTTTACATAAAATATCATCATCAATAGCTTCTTCATCCGTCAAATCATCTTGACCTGGAGTGATAATGACGAATTATGGTTAATCATTATCTTCTGTTGAGGACGATTCTGAAAAATTATCATCATCTAGCCCATGAAAATAATCCAATGCCTCTTCCAATGTCAAAAATCGCTTTTTTCTAGAGACAAACTTATCTGAAATGCAAAAAATATCAATTTACTGCATAAAAAACTAGGCAGCAGTAATAATACACATTAGAATTAAGTAATACACATTGGACTGATGTTGCATTTTTGCAACAGTTTTACAAATATGAATTGAGAAACATAAAAACAAAAATTATGCCTTACCTGTTTAAGCCATTTTGTTCTTTAGTCTCTAGTAAACTCGGAACAAGCATATCAAATCGGAAATTTAACATGTGCTGCTATCTACAGTTATTATTTGAAACTAGTCATTTTTTGCCCTTTCAAACCACAAAAAAAAAACAATAATTTTTTGCAAGTACTAAAAGCTGGCAAATGTGGAAACAAAAAAATTATTATGAACAATTAAAGTATAGAGAATAAAATAAAAATATTACTTCAGACGTACAAAACTTAGAACATGCCTTCAAAAAAGACAGAAATTAATGTTGCGTTTTCCAACGCCAGTCTTAAATGGATTAAAGTAAATTGTTGCATTTATTATGTTATCGCTCATTTGTATGAGCATCTCGAAGACCAACTTTTAAATTTTATTCTAGAAAAAAATTTGATTAAATTGTTTATGCAATATTTGGTTCTATTTGCGCAAAGGTCCGCTAGATGGCGCCACGAGAGTGATACAGTATGCGCTATATCGAGTGTGACTCATACATAGTACTATTTATTGTTGTACCACAAAATGTAAATACTTTTATTCGATGTTTTTTAGTGTTTCATTTCGCTGACAATGATTGCTGAAGGGAGAGGGTCCCTAAACCGACCGGCTAGTCGGGCGAAGCCCGGCTAGTTTTTTTTATAACAAGATCAGTTACTATTTTTTTATAAATACATTTTTTGTTTTGTTTTGGCATTAATTGCATACATTGACCGTTGTATTTAATTTGAATGTATCTGCTCCGTAGTGAAGTACGGGTATTCAGCTATTATTAAAATATACTTCAAGTTATATTAAGTTTAATATTAAATTAAATTACTTTACCTCTCATATGTTATTACACGTGCCATAAATGTACAAGGTAACAAAAATATAAGTACATCTACATATGTTGAAATTAACGGAGCGATGAATATTTAATTCGATAACAGCAGAGAGAAAACACTAAAATGGGTCTTATTTATTTAATATTTTCATCGTGAACCGCTTAAAATGTTCCATAGAAAAGCTTATTATCGCCAAAGGCACGTTTCGAAAGATTTGAACAGCTCAAAAAACCCCGCTTTCGGAGCAAATGCACTGTTAAATATGTTAACAATTCATATTGGCGAAAATGAATGGAAATTTTAGATACATGTTAAAGGCAAAAAGGCACGCCATCTTATCTCAGGGGATATACTACGTTAAGAATTCATGATAAGTTGACAGACTGAAATGTATTTAAACTCTAGGAAAAGTGGATTATAATTTCGCTGAGCTGAAAATCCCCGTTTTCAAGAGATTAATGCTTAAAAGAAACGATTTACAATAATAATAATCTAACTAACTTTTAAGATAATATTTTACATATTTCCAGGTGTCCCTAAGGATAGAATTTGGAGTATTAGTGGTTCATTTATGTAATAACTTAAAAATGTAAATATGTATCAGCTAGATGTATTTCATTATAATACCAACAAGAGCTTACATGTTAGCGCTGTATTTTAAAATGTACTCTTAATTAATGGGAAGTTTTTAATTTTTTTTTGTTAATATATTTTTCAGATAATCAAGAGCCCATTGAATGACAGTAAATGTAGAGTTATTTAAAATTTTGAAAGCTATAGTGAAAAATATAATATCTAGCGAAGCTCTGAAAATCATTTTTCTTATACTTGCGGAATAAGACCTATAATACAGCAATCATTTTATATTAACCTTTTACATGTCAATGTCCCTTTTTGGAACATCATGTTTAATATTTAATAAAAATAAACTCTGATATCTGTCAGTTTGGAAAAATTAGCGTTTATTATAGAAGGTATGATTGATTTTATGACTAAAAATTTATTTTTCAAATATGAATATTTTAGCGTAGAAAAATTTCTAAAAATCGGCTTTTTTACAATTTTTACAGTACGTAAGAAAAACAATTCTATAAAATTCCTAAAAATTCAAATTCATCCAAAAATGTCCCTATCGTACTTGCAAAGGACAAGTTTAATGAGTTAATAAGAGAAATTAAAATAATAACAAGAAATAGTTAATCAAGATTGAGTAAAAATGCAATGTTCCAAAAATTATTCATGATGTTTTAGAATCAGCTTTATAGTGAATTTATCAATGATTATAAATTTTTTGTCTGAGTTTTCACTACCCCTTAACAACGTATATTTATGATGACAGGTAATGGTAACATTCCTTACATATGTTACTTTCAATTGAGTTGTTTCGCAAAAGAAAATATAAATCTAAAAGTGACCATGCTGGTCGCGCAGCGGCTAGTATATATGTATATATTGATTTCAATTACATGGAAATAAATGAAAATAAGTATATTTAGTGTATACCAATAGTTATTACAGTTTTAATCGTTATCATCAATACTATATAATAAAGGTATGTTCAGACATCATATTTATTGATTTCTGAAAGAGTGTAAGGTTTAAAACGAAGCGCAACAAAGAAAACATAGTTTTGCTAAACAATATTAGAACATTTTCAAAAAATTGGAAATACAATTTTATTCTTATTTTTATGTTCTTTTAAAAAATTTCCTCGGCTCTTGTGTTCCAAACCATATTTCCTGTCAAATCGAGACACAAGCTGATAACATACCACGAAGTCAAATTTAATGAAAAGTTATAATTTTAAATCTAAAATGAAATATAAAACAATATCAGACAGACATTAAACTTTTTGTGAATGACACCTGTTCATAAACTAAGAGATTTACTATCAAATAATAAACTTGAACATTACTAAATAAAGTGCAGTTGTTTACCACGAACTATAAATCAAAATATTAAAGAAGTTCATTTACAGAAATACTAAATATAAGATTAAATTTAATTTAATTGCACAATTTTAGAAAATATATCTCCCGTGACAATTTTTCTACTGGGGAAAATATGTGAGGGAATTTCAGTTCCAGTAATAATCCTAATAATTCTAAATGCAAATGCTGCAAGTATTTTCAAAAGAAACTCAGTTAAAGATAGAATTGATTGTTCATTACAGTTGTAATTATTTTAAACTTTTACCTATGCTTTAAAATATTACAACTCTAATGATATAGATATTATAGAAATTTTAAGAAACAAACACACACACACACACACACACACACACACATATATATATATATATATATATATATATATATATATATATATATATGTGTGTGTGTGTGTGTGTGTGTGTGTGTGTGTGTGTGTGTGTTTGTTTGTTTGTGTGTGGTAAACACCCTCTGGCATCGACTTCTAACACTCGCGGCAGACGATTCTGTTTCACAGCTACCGCCATCTGTGAACGCTCGGCGAACCAGGCAGAACAGAATCAACCTCTATAGGATTAAGATGCGCAACTGACGGCTGTGATGTTATTTCTCTTTTATAAAGATGTAGTAGAACGACGCATTTCTTTCTATGTTATGAAGATTGTATTTAATGTACCGTATTGTTCAAATATAAATGTTCGTCTTATTTGAGTCATTTTATTACTTAGAAGTTGAAGAACTTTGTTTATCTGTGTTATTGAATTCTAACTGGTTTAGTACGCTTTAAGTTCCGATATTTCATACGACATTAAAACCCTAGACAAAGAACTGTTTATTACATATATATATATATATATATATATATATATATATATATATATATATATATATATATATATATATATATATATATATATATATATATATATATATATATATATAACATTTCCCTTCATTAACTTTGTCTTACCGCAACGGAACATTAAGCCTCAATTTGATTTTGGTCTAAATACTCTAAAGTAATCTATTAGTTTTCCCCTTAAACAAGCCACGCGCCTACATGTTATATGAGAAGATTATTCTAGAAGCTATGACGTGACATCGTCCGATGAGGCATGATGAGGTCATGTGTGACTTTTCAGCCAATTAAAAGTTTTGCTCGCCTCTACCTTTCGAGATCCTAGCGTCTCTTGACAGCTTTTGTGTGTTCTTATTCAAACCCAAAATGACCTGAGTTTGAGCTCTCCGTCCATATCTTCGCAGCGTTTCCCAAAAGAAGTGATCTGTAGAAATGTTGGACGTACGGATGTCCAGCGAGAAACTATCTTCAAATAAAAACCTTTAAAAGTGAAGCTGAGTTCTCCGTCCTTCTGGAAGTGTCCTTTTCTCTCCAGCGTGCCTCCATCAATACGCCAGCCACTCGTTTTGCTGAAACAGTCACGATTACTCCTCTCAGTAATTTTGAATCTCCCTACTTGAGGGACCATCGCCTACCCCGGATCCAAGACTACGGATTAAATCGGATCTTTGTCCAGTTACCTGCCTGTGTTGCATCGCCCCGCAAGAGCTTACATTACACTTACACACACACACACACACACACACATATATATATATATATATATATATATATATATATATATATATATATATATATATATATATATATATATATATATACATGAATATTTATTTTTATATTTCTGTCATTTATTCAGCAACAGCTAAACCGATGAAAAGGAAGAGGAATGTTAGGGATTATTCTTCAAAGTAGAGTTTCAGAAGTTTTTCTCATCGTTTCTTTTGCGTATGTTCCAAAGAAATGCATCCATTTTTAGGAAATGTATTCTATGTTATTTTTAACGGTGAGTGCAGTCTCCTTTGTACTACAATACTAAGTTCAACGGTGCGCATCTCTTCTCGCAGCATTCCGTGTTTTTGAGTTTATATTGTATTTCCAGAAGTAACAAGTATATATATATTGGAGTGTGAGACATACCAGTATATCTCCAGTATTTTTTTTTATTTAGAAAATTTCTGTGTTACATTAAAAAAAATGTTTCTATTATATAGCAAACAAAATATGTCGCAAAATACAGTTAAACTACAGCTTATTTATAAATCAACAAAATGGATTTAAGTTTTAAAATACAGCTATCTATATAAATAAATAAATATATATAAATATATTTATATATATATATATATATATATATATATATATATATATATATATATATATATATATATATATATATATATATATATACATTTTTTTTAATTTTATGCTTTGTGGAAAAATATTGATTTTTTCATGTTCAGATTACGATAACTCGCCAAAAAAGGATCGTAGAATTTTCATTTTTTTACAATCTAAGACTACAGACATTTCTCCTTCAAACAAGACCTCATTTGTTTAAAAATAATTTAAAACAGACTAATATTTTCATTAAAATTTAAAACCCACTTTTTTGACAAATTTATGAGTTTCGACAAATATAAGTTCGATGCTCTCAGATTTATTATGTTACAAAAAAAAATATTTACATCATCTGGAAGACAAAAGCTTTCTCATTCATATAAACCTCATTTCAAGTCTCTATCTTAAAATTTTGATTTTTAATTGAATTTTAAATAAATGCTTCAAAAAAATCTTCTCATTCGCTTCCTTCGCGGAAGGACATGAAAGAAGATCCAAATTTTCACCCATAGGCGGGCTTCATCCACTTCGCATAAGGGTGACTGACAACAGTAAATGGCTGTTACATTGCCCGAGAATCACTCCTATGTATCTCGCTACTAGCTATAACAGAGGAGGGAGCGTAGCGAGCCTAGGGGCAAAGCCCCTAGTATATATATATATATATATATATATATATATATATATATATATATATATATATATATATATATATATATATATATATATATATATATATATATATTTATATATATATATATATATATATATATATATATATATATATATATATATATATATATATATATATATATATATATATATATATATTTATATATATATATATATATATATATATATATATATATATATATATATATATATATATATATATATATATATATATATATATATATATATATATATATACTGAATTTACAGAGGTAAAAAAAATAGTATTTCATAAGTCCTGGTGTAGAAATCAAATGGCGGTTGATATTTGGCTTCAAAAGTTTTAAAAAAAATTGAAGACAATATTTTGTGAAAACCAGAATTAACAAGCCTTTCCAGATATAGAGATTTTAACATAGCAACCAATGTTTCATATCTATAATTATTAAGGATTTGTTTATTGTGATTATAAAAAAATTTTCATTGATCTAATTTTTTGATTTTTTTCTTGGACAATTTATTTAGATTTGGATTAGTGGGAAAGCTATACTTTGGAAATGAGCATTAACAAAAAACAAATTCAGTAGGACCAAGTAACAACCCATGACAGACCTCGATCCTATAGACACTATAATCCTAAATTGTCCAAAAATTATTAAAATAATTGACACGAAATTTTACTAAATTTAGAAATTTTAAGCAAATTTCTGAGTAAAAAAAGTAGAATTGATTTATATTTTATAAAATATTTAAAAATATATTTTAATTTTTTGTACCTGGTCTGAAGTTTGCAAGGCTTTCTACCAAAATAAACAAGGCGATTTGTTACTACGTTAATTACCTTATACATTCTGATTGTTTTTAAGAAATGTTTAATAATATTCCTCTACGTATTTTTTTTTTCAATTTTACTTTTCTCGTTACAAAATCGTAAAAAAAAAACAGAAATCGTAACGTAACAGGTACTATCAAAAAAGTAAATAAACTTCGAAGATAAGTCACCTTTTAACGGGCAAATTTTATTACTCTAAATGTTAACCAGGAGCCTTATTTCTAGTGACATGTTATCTTATTTACTTATATAATTCTACTTTAAGATAATTAAAATTCCCATCACAAAATAATCATTAGGCGTGACAAAAAAAATATCATTAGTGTGTGTTCCATCGCTTCCGTACCTTTGGGTACTAATGGGTCTCGAGACACATATTAAACCACCCTGGCGAGTTGTCACGCTGCCGGAGAAAAGTATGCCGGATGTAATTATCAGAATACTAAGCAGTTAAGTTAATTGCAATATTTCTCACGAGTAGGTAATGAAGGTTCTGTTGAGGTTTTCTTAAAAGCAATAATTTTTGGTGTTTTGGAATAAAAGATTAGAATTGTGGGAATAACTCTTTTAAATAATTACCACAATTCAGGAATCAAAATCTTTCTTTTTTACAGCTCTTGTATATATATATATATATATATATATATATATATAAATAAATAAATAAATATATATATATATATATATATATATATATATATATATATATATATATATATATATATATATATATATATATAAATAAATAAATATATATATATATATATATATATATATATATATATATATATATATATATATATTTATTCATATATGTGTGTGTGTGTTGCTGTGACTGATAACCCTTGGCCGACACTTTGCATCAGTTCAAGTCTATAACGGCTATTGTGAAAAGTGGTACGGCTCCGGTATTTAATAACACCACAAGGGTCGGAGTCCGACATGGCTAAAGGACCGGTCCTGTAAGTCAAGTGACGAGACCGGAACATTTTACCCCGCACCTCCATAGGTTAATTTGAGATCTTGGAAGTCATTGTAGCCACGACAGATTTTTCGTGCACCAGCCGCCAGGGGGTGTACACGGCAGTGGATTTGTTAGTGACCGGCATGGAACCAGAGACGATCAGATCTCTGGCTCGCTGCCTTTGCCCACTGGGCCAATATCAATATATATATATATATATATATATATATATATATATATATATATATATATATATATATATATATATATATATATATATATATATATATATATTTATATATATTTATATATATATATATATATATATATATATATATATATATTATATATATATATATTATATATATATATATATATATATATATATATATATATATAATAGAAAAATGTTAAATTCAAATTGTAGTTGCTGAACTCGTATACTATTTCTCTACTGATAGAATTGAAAATTATGTTCTGGTACATGAAGAAATTTGAACTAGTGTTTCAGACGCTAGTTGTCACTTTAAAAATCTTGTGCGAATTTTAAGATAATACCACCTACACCATTATCTATTACAATAGAAACAGCATGAACTTAGCTAAACTTTTAATCAACAATTTTTTATCGTAACATAAAATTTAAATTTGACACATGTTTTATTTGCTATATATATATATATATATTCATTTTTTATAATAACTTTACTGTCTATATAACCAGCTATATAAATAACTCTTTTCATTAACATGATGTTATTAAAAAAGGAAATCAACGCTGTGTTAACAACATATGTAATTGTTTTATCCTATAGCTTTTTTTAAATTTTTAAACATATTTATCTATTTAATGACGTTTACAGTGTTTTCAATGTTTAATACTTTATCTGGATATATTCTTCTCTTAACTCGCTATCCCGTCTCTAGGGACGGCGCTCGACTTTGCCAGAGAAAAGCCATCTACGGAAAGTCGCTTTATCCTTTCCCAAATGTGTCTTTTCAAAAATAACGGCCGTGTTTCAGAAAACTTCTGTTTAAAATTCTTAATGATCTTGAAAGCCAGAATCCTCTTACGCTTGCCCTTAGTGACGTGCATTGGAATTATTATAGAGAAATAATTTTGCGCATAGGGAATTTTCCTTTTAAACGCACGCTGAAAGGGAAGCTCTCGTTTATTCACTTTGGTAATTTTATTATTGATAACCCATTGTGTTCTGTCTCTGATAACCTGTACTGATACTCATGTGATGTATATGCATTCAAGCGTTAAACCATTTCGGATTCTATAATCCCCCCACGAGCCGCAAAGAAAATTCCGTTTGTTCTAGAGATAAAGGAAAAATAGAGGAAAAGATCCGGCTTTAAACAACCCAGTTTCTAGTTGCAGTAAAAGATTGTGAAAATTAAATATAATGGCTGATGAATCATGTTAGGCAAAGGAGTGTGCCATTTAATTGAGTGTTTAGGATATTAGAGATATCGAAAGTACCGCAAAAATCACAAATGCTGCAAAAGGTAACCTTCTCTTTTATAGGGATGTGTTTCCCCCAATGCAGCAGGATAAAATTGTTCGTTATTTGTAATGGTAGATCCCTATTTTTTTCTAATGCGACAGGCAACTTTATGACTTGACGATATTCGCTCCTCAGTGCCGCAAATTCTTGTTGGCTACTTTATCATGGGGGCACAATTTAGGCGAGTCAACATTGTTTCGTTTGAGGAGACGACACGGGAATAACCAAGGTTTACTCGGGATGGAGTTCCAAATAGGTGTACCAACCTCGATTTTTACCGAGCACCCCTGGGGTACTAGAGAGAGAAAAAAGTAGGTATTTGTAGTCAGGAGCCACGAAATATTAATTCATAAGTGGAACAAATTCCATTATTCTACTTTCCACACCAATGAAATTTGTATTATTTGACTTGGATATCGTTAGTCATTCTGCCTTTCATATCAGTTCTATACATTTCTATATTACCTGGTGAGTATAGCATCTGCTGCTCTGAAACTCTTTTCATTAACATGGAAAGAAAATTTTCGCAAAGAAAATTCCGTTTGTTCTAGAGATAACTCCTAATGAACGGTTATACTCGTTTTTCTGGTACTTGGTACTTGTTACCATTGCTTAAAGTATAGTCTCTTAGCGAGACATTTATTTATACACACATTTTTTCTGAAACTAGTCACCGTAGACAGAAAGTATAATTACATAGCTAGACATTTATTTTCACACTAGGTTTTCTGAAACTATTCACCATCGCCAAAAAATTACATTATTTAGCTAGGCATTAATTAATACATTCGTTTTCCTGAAAGTAATCGCCATTGCCAAAACATATCATTACTTTGCTAGGTGTTTATTCATGCACTCGTTTTTCTGAAACTATTTACCATTGATAAAAAGTATGATTATTTATCGAGGCATTTATTTGCACACTAGTTTTTCTGAAACTATTCACCATCGCCGAAAAATTTCATTACTTAGCTAGGCATTTATTAATACATTCATTTTCCTGAAACTAATTACCATTGCCAAAACATATCATTACTTTGCTAGGTGTTTATTTATACACTCGTTCTTCTGAAACTATTTACCATTGCTAAAAAGTATGATTACTTAGCGATGTATTTATTTATATACTCATTTTCATGAAACTAATCACCATTACTAAAATATATCATTGCTTAGAAAGGTATTTAGTTATACACACGTTTTCTGAAACTTGATGCCATTGACAAAATATTATTATTTAGCGGGGTATTTATCGAACTTCTGTTTAAAAACGATATTTATTTTCTCATACAGCGTATGTTACTTCTCATTCTTTTAAGATTCGTCTTAAAAGATATATTTAGTGATAAAATTTTATACCCTGTAATTTCTGGTACTATTCGTAGATATCAAAGTTTTGCAATTTTTTCTCCGATTTGGCATTGGTATCAGTTATTTAGTCACGTGTTTGTTCTTTCTAAAATCCCAATCACACTTTTTAACATGCGTTAGTCAGATTGCGTACACTGTAATACGTGATATTATAATCTGTATAAAAATAATTTTTAAGGCAGATTAAATATCAATACTTTAAGAATTTATTTTGTCAAATTTGGCATCATTGACAAATTTTTTCTGAAACACGTTGTTCTCTTAAAAATGTAAATCACTAGGGGCTTTGCCCCTAGGCTCGCTAGGCTATCTTCTCTGTTATGGCTAATAGCGAGATACATAGGGGTAATTCTCGGGCAATGTAACAGCCATTTACTGTTGTCAGTCACCCTTATGCGAAGGGGAATAACTGTTGAATCACTGTTTCAGCTTTAAAATTCAATTAAAAATCGAAATTTTAAGATAGAGACTTGAAATGAGGTTTATGTGAATGAGAAAGCTTTCATCTTCCAGATGATGTAAATATTTTCTTTGTAAGATAAAAACTCGAGGAGCATCGATATTACATCCACATATGTGACGATATTTCTCGAAAAAGTGGGTTTAATATTTTGATGAAAATATTAGTCGTTTCAAATTAGTTTTAAACAAATGAGGTCTTGTTTGAAGGAGTTTGAATGTCTGTAGTCTTAGATTGTGAAAAGATCAAAATTCTACGATTAATTTCTGGCGAGTTATCGTAATCTGAACATGAAAAAGTCAATATTTTTCCACAAAAAATAAAATAAAAAAACTTAAAAGTCTGACGAAGATGAGACATGTCTTACTTTCTTCCCCGCATTTTTCTGCATCTATTGGTATCGGTCTGGACCCCACACCCCCAGTGGTTTCGGAGGAAATAGCGTGACAAGCTTTTGACAGCGGCGTCGGCGGCGGCACCTGTTACTTTTTTTTTAGAATAGAGAGACACACATCTAGTCATGTGTTTAGAAATAATGTGTTTAGAAATTAAAGTTTATGGTACATAAATAAAATTGAACAACAAGCAATAAAAATAAATGTTTACAAGAACAAATATGTTATCAAAATTTTAACATTTGTGAAGGGGATTTTTTCGTTTTGTATGCACACACTTGCAATTTTTATTATTTTTTTTCCTTATATCTAATGACTACATATTCTCAAAAGTATTAGTGAAAATATGGGATAACAAGTAGGTAAAGTTAAATTCAAAGTTTTCATTTTAATTTTGGTGTACAAAATAGGTTAGAAAATATGCTATTCCGCAAAACGTCATAACGTAATCAACATAATTTTAATTTTTTACTTTCATAATGATAAAAATATAATCTGGGGAAACCAAGAAGTCCCATATCCTGTGCCGGAAAATTTGGCGATTTTATTGTGCGATAAATATTTCAATATGGTGTATTCTCATTCGCTTCTGTTGCAATGTTTTTCACGTGGTATATCTAAAGGCCAATCAATTTAATTTTAATGACGTGGTAATTTCAAACGTTATAAATTTTATAGTTTTATTTTTGAACGGACATTTCGACCGCGTATAAAGGGATTCTAGGTAAGTCTCTATGCTTCTGCAAATTTCTGTTTTTTTTTTGGCTATGCATTCCATACTTTTTATTTTTTTCATTTTCAAAGTTTATCACAATCATATTTAAAAATAGGGAAATGCTTCTTGTGGATATTTTCACTACAAGAAATTATATGTATTGCATTTCTTGGGGATATCCTTTTTAAAAAAATGGCAGATGCAATTGAGACTACCCAAAATCCTTTCCATAATTGTTTCTTCAAAACTTGGTTTTCTGGTAATTTATAAAATTCTATTTGTCTTGTATTAAGGTATCCGACTACCTTTAAACGTCGATTCTGACAAACATTCCTAAAGTGTTTTTAATCCTTTTTCTTCAAGATTATAAATTTCTATTAAAGATCTGATTGTATTTTTTTTTTGTACGATCATTAGAAATGAAATGTGATTGATTTAAAAGTCAACAGCAGCTATAAATTTCAATAAAAGTTCAAAAGTTTAATTATGTTTACTGAACAACTCATTTTCCATCAAAAATGTAAAAGAATATTGTGATATGTTTATAAAATTTTTCCCATTTGGATTTCTGACTATTTAGAGTGTAATGAACTACGAATTTGGTTTTGGGTATTTTATTTGTTGATTTACAGCTGCATATTTAGAAAATTTTATGAGGAATTACTAAAATTTTACATGTTATTGCATATAATGATCTGTATTTTTTTAGATTTCACGATATCGATTAGGTTTTAGTTCATTACACTCAGGAGGTAGTTATGTACATATGACAAAGATAAATTAATGTTATATGCATATTTTTTTTTAGGACTAGAGCCGTTTTTGTAAAAATTTTCTAAATTTCTACCCAAATTTATA
The DNA here is from genome assembly GCA_907164885.2 of Dolomedes plantarius. NCBI lineage: Eukaryota > Metazoa > Arthropoda > Arachnida > Araneae > Dolomedidae > Dolomedes > Dolomedes plantarius. The sequence continues at coordinate 117,929,812 of OU015492.1, forward strand.
AATTTTCTTAAAAGTCATGGTCTATCTTATCATCATTTTCGTGTTCTGGTGGAATACCCCTTTGAAAAATAAAACAGAAATTGACGCAAGTATGTTTTTTTTTTTTTTTTTAAGCGCTCCGAAGGTAGTCGGATACCTTAAGCCTAAGTGACGCCGAAAAAATGGCGTCGCTTAGGTAGGTTGCATTATTCTGGGTTTTCTGCCAAACGTGGAAAACTCAGAAATCACGCCAAATAGCGCCAAGCGGCACAGGATACGGAAATCTTGGCTTCCTTTTTATAGATGATACATTTGCGCAAAAGATATTAAAACGGCTTAGTGTGATAAATATTTTTTTTTCTAAAATTTACAATAGTTTTTAATTTAAGGGGATAAAACTTTTGTTAAATTAAAATCAAGAAAGTTTTGGTATTTTTTATTAATACTCCACCAAATAATTCCTAAGGTATTTAATGCAATTTTTAAGACTTTAGGCGTTTTGTATAAAACCACTAAAAGACCAAAAATACCATGAAAAATCAAAATAATGTAACTTAATAAATTGCCTATTTAAAAAAAAATGTGCTCTCATTTGTTAATTTTGTCAGCTTCACCATGTTATAAAACATTTATTTTCATGTTTCTGATATCTTTGAAACAATTTATTTTTTCATCTGGGAATTTATGATAGTCTGGTTCATGTATTCAAATTTATCTAATGTCTATAGCCTCTGCGTATTTTCCTTGGTATTCAAATGCTCAATTAGGTTAATAGCTGTTACGAATTTAAATAAAGGTTTCATAACACGGAAAAATTCATTGTACAATTTTAATAATGATTATTTATCGCTGTTTACACGATAAGGGTTTCTGATAAATACTCAGCTTCATTTTCCATTAATATAATGACTTTGGTTAACTGGTTACTCTTCAGAAAGGTCCAGTTCTGTTTAACAATTTTAAAGTTATGGATGTTTGAGATATATATACCTGATATATGAGGGGTTTACGATCAAAATTATCGATTTCCATCAAGACTTTTTTCTCTCAGTAAAGGGCAAACAACAATATCATATTTATTTTTAAAGATATACATTTTAAATTGCATTTAGAAAAATCCCTGTGTTATTTATTTATTAGTAAGCCATTTCCCGAGAATTTTCTTTTATAAATAACGCCTTTTTTCTTTAAAAAATGTGATTGCATAAATAAGCAGAAAAACTAATTAAGCCAACACACTAAATAATTATTATAAGGTACGAAGTTCGCGCGCACAGCTACTCACTTCCTAACACAATAAAATGAATAAAAAGTTTAACAGATAAAATAATATCACAGCGATGCACAAAAATGGCCACGGGGGGGGGGGGGGGGGGGAGAGGGTGTTGAGATACCTCTTTCCTGGTTGAACATGTTTTGCGTGCCATGGAGAACACTTTCACTAGACCAGTGCATCACGAGACCCCATTCTCGATAAAACAGGAAAAATCCAATATAAAACATCACTCTATCACAAAATTACAACACACCACACTATACACACCGCAATCCGAGTATAAACAACACACAAGCCTCTCTACTACTTCGCACCAACTCCAGAGAAAATTACTCCATTACGTCTTGTACTCAGTCATTTACACAGTTAGGTTACTCCTTTCATTGAACTCCTCGCGTGTCATTTTTAAATAATTTGTATACGTTATCCTGAATTAAATGATACGGATCGTGGAGAATTCTAATGATAACTTTGAAAACTCAAAAATCCAGGCAGATTGTTATTTCATGGCCACTATATAAATTGTACCTTAACAAACGATTATAAAAGATATATATATATATATATATATATATATATATATATCTTTATATATAAAAGGCAAAGTCTGTGTGTGTGTGACCGAGTTTTTGTCTGCTCGCGGCGCAGCGCAAAGACGGTAGGTCGGACAGTCTTGAGATTCAACACGAAGATGCCTCCCGAGGTCTCATTATGCACCTCGAATCCCTTTTTTCGATTTTTTAATTATATTTTCCGTAATTAAATATTTAGTCGCGATTTGGAGCTCCCGGACGAGTAAAAGCCCCGTAAATCCTAACGTATCCATCCAAGAATTTTTTTTTTCGGACGAGCCTATACGGGAAAGATGACACTATACGGAAATCACAATTAAAATTGTCTGTCTTAATTTATCGATTAATTGTGATTTTTTTTCGATCGCCTGTACGCACCCGTTTTTTGGAAAAAAACGCGATTTTGTCCGTGACCCTTTTTTCCAAATTGTCGAATCGATACGTAAATGTCGTTACATTTTTACGAAATTTTTATCTCAGAGACCCTAGACATCACAGTTTCGAAAGCCAGAACCAAAATTAATTTACAAATTGTAGTTATTTTTTAATAATTTATTTTATGATTCGGAAACTCTTGCGAGAAATCTCATTTTGGAGATTTCGTTCTTCATTTCCGGACGAAGGTAAAATAGGAGAAAAACCAGTTTTTCGACGTCATGCACGTGATGTGTTGGGGCGTTTGTTTTCTATGAGGGATTCGTTGGTTAAAGGAAATCGATTACTATTGCAGTGATAATCGATTAAAAAATCACATTTAGTAATGCCGTAATTTTTTTGGCCAGCACTTAGTTAATATCATATAAATTGTGGTGCATTTGTGGAAAAAATCTATGAAGATTTCAAAGAATTTCAGCATGTGGAGGATGTGATATATTCGCTTTCAAGGAAATCGATTACTATTGCAGTGATATTCGATTAGTAATCCTATGTCAAAAATTTTGCCAAAATGTGCCAGAAAGGATTAAATTTATATGGGTAAAATAATGTATCGTGGTGAGGAAAAGGATGACAGCGACGCCCATTAACAAAGGGTTAAGGCTACTAAAAAATTGGTAATTACATTACCCGAGCAACGCCGGGACGGGTACAGCTAGTATATATATATATATATATATATATATATATATATATATATATATATATATATATATATATATATATATATATATATATATATATATATATATATATATATATATATATGTCGGGATGTACATCTCATGAAATAGTTGCGTACATCGTGGCCGGAAAATAATAAAATCAGCTTCAGGAACAAACTAATTTATTAAACAGTAAAGCAACACATCTTACTCGCTTCGAGCCAGCCCAGCGTCTCTCGCAAAAAAACGCCAAAATAGAATTAGGTCAGAGAGGTTGCCAGAATTGGCGGAGGAAGTTAGTATGTGGGAAGGCGAAGCGTTTACTACAAGACAAGAAGGACGGGTTACCAGGACAGAGATTAAGGACAGAATGGGCGATTATAGATAGTTAGTAATATTATCACAGAATATCCCCCCCCCTTCTAAAATGGATTGGAGCCGCGACCGTCGACTCCAAGAAACTCCAGATAGTGAGAACATGAAAATTTGTAGTTTGAATTTTAGGTTGAAGCTGGCTCAAAAATCACAAATTCTTATGTTAAAATGTACAATTGAAAGACATAATTGTACGAAAAATGGCATAATTTTAGAAACAAATACAGAGGCTGTTCGCACATTTTTTAGACGATTTTGCTAAGCGGTAATTAAAAATCGCTTGCTGCAAAAGAAATAATTGCAATTGCACTATATTTTAAAAAGTCAAAATTATCATCTGCGGGTTGAAAGATTTGTTTTTATTCAAAATGGCGTTTTTAACAAAGCAGTGGTTCGATGGCTACATTTATGATCTTTCCGTAGAGAAATATGCATACTCCGTTATCCAAAAACGATGCGAGAGTCATGGTTTTGTGATATCTAAAGCGTCGATAGGTAATATCGTCAACAAGAAAGGAAAAAACATCAAATTGGAGCCTCAAGTGGGATAAAAATTCCAAACAAGTATCCAAGGAAAAAAAGGACATCTTCGACTATTGCAAAGGAACGATGTTTAATGGTAAAAGAAAATCCCCCTAGTCAAAGGACAGTTGCAAAATCATTAAAATACTCGGTGTCCACTGTAAACAAAATGATAAACGTTGATTTAAATCTTAAGAAAGCGAAAAAAAACGCAATGTGCATCGTCTTCTTCCAAATCATATCGCTGAACGTAGGACACGCCGCAGAATTCTATATGAGAAACACTTATCCAAAGAAAAATGGAAAACAATTGTCACAATAGACGAATAATGAGTGTATTTATATGATTACAACAAAAAAAGAGCCATTTATTATCATAAAAGGGGAGAAAAAATTTAAGTACATGGTTCAAGGAATCGAAAGAAAGTTTGTCTAAGGGATTCATGATCGTTGCTGGTATTTCTTATAATGGCAAGTTAAAAATAAAGAGACTGGAAAAAATGTCAAGATTAACTCCAAATACTATCAGGAACATATTTTATCGCCAATTTTTCTGAATGAAATACCATCGCTTTACTCACAGTGCCATCAATCTGTGAGACTCCATCAGGACAAAGCTAGCAGTCACACATCAAAATCCACTGTAAATTTCCGAAAAGAAATAGAACAAAAACTGGTATCAAGGCCTTACTCTTCACTGATATCCATACTAAATATCCCGATGTATCACCTATGGATTTTTGTGCTTTCAGACATTTAAAATCTGCATTATCCAAACGTCGTCCCAAAACCCTTATAGGACTCTGGAAAGCTGTTCAGGAGGAATGGGATAGAATACCTCTTCTGACTCTTCAAAAGGCATTATTATCCTGGAAATTGAGGTGTCGAAGGATAGTTCAGAATAAGGGATGTCAAATAGAACATTTAAAACACAGGAATTTTATGTAATTTAGTTTTGTGAATGCAATAGACATCGTCTAAAAAATGTATCAACGGCCTCTGTAGCTGGAGTAAAATAAAAATTTAATGGTACACTTAAATGAAAACACTAACAACAACAGATGTTAAGATGTTCGAAATACAAATACAAGTAAAAAAAATTGTGCATGTCTCAGTCCCTGACATGTGCTTCACAGTCTTTGAATGTATTAATAGTCCTGGACGGGTACAGTTCAACTAGTTGTAAAAACACAAAGTAATTATTATTCACAGTCTTAGTCGTTGAATAATGTTTAGTTCTTTTGGAGATCTCCTGGGTTGTAGTCACTTTTTTAGCAAAATAATGTTCTTTGTTGTTTATTATTATTACTTTTGACATTAGTTATTGACTTTTCTTTACGCAAAACACTTTCTATATTTTATTTTATTTTATTTTATTTTATTTTATCATTGGTTTTCAATTTCAAGTTTTTCCCTAGATCATGTACACAAAAATATTAAAATTATTCTTTCAGCAATTAGTAGAATAAATTTACCAAATGCTGTCAAAATTAACTTTCAACATCAACTCCAAAGGTCTGGTACCTGATGTTGCAAAATTCGAACAAAATACAAATTCCAAAAATTGACACTAACATTCAATTATTGTGAAGAAATAAAAAAAAGCAAGACAATACAAACATAAATTTGAGGTATGTGACATGTTGTGAGTACATCCTGGTGAGCGTTTACCAAAGGGAAGGTGCTTCCAACCTGAAACTCAAGTTGAGCAAACTGCACAAAATTAAAAGGGGCAGGCAAGTTTCTCAAACATGAGAGGGAAAAGCAACAGTTCCAAGGGAATTTTTGAAAAGTGCGAAGAGACAGGGAGGACAGTGAGTGGAAACCCCAGTATAAAAATCAATAATATTTATCTAGTACATAGTATTTTTTATATAAAATGTAGTAAGCTTCAAAAAGTTTTTAAAAAATATGTGAGTTTCACTTACACTCAAGGGGTTTCTTCAAAATTAACTAGGATGGCGATAGGACAGGAATGCTAAAATAGAAAGATTAAGGATAGCTGAAGGATTTTTATATTGGTGACTTATTCGTTGTGTAGTTTGAACTTCTCAGGTGAATAGTAAAATCTCAATTTTGATGAATGTACAATTTCAGTGGGTTTTTTCGTGTGGTAATTTTCTTTATCAATTTCATAATTAACTTCAGATAATTTTTTAATAATCTGGTAAGGTTCTGAATAAGGAGAGGTCAACTTTCTAGTGTTTGGGTATTCGAATTCCTCATATATTACTAAGTCTCCAGGTTGAAATTTAGATTCTTCAAATCAAGTATCATATCTCGTCCTATTTTTCTGGTGGTATTCAAGAGTTCTGGTTTTAGCTAAAGTTCTTGCTCCATTAAGTGGAGGATAAGTATTTTGGTCAATTGGAGAATCAAACGGAAGTTTGCCAATAATAAGTAGGCAGGGGTGAACTTAGTTACAGAATGAGGTGAGTTGTTATAATCAGTAACAACTTGCTCTAGCACTTTTGTCCACGGAACCTTTTAGAAGTAGCATTTACCTTACATTTTAGGGCGGGTTACAAGGGATTGATTTACCCTCCCCACTTTTCCATTGGTCTGGGGATGATGAGAAGAAGTCAAAAGTTGTTTCACATTATGTTTTTTAAGAATTTTTTGGAATCTGGATGATGTAAAAGCTGCGTTTCTATCTCTTAACACTTTCTCTGGAATTTGCACATTAAAAATTTGACTTAGACAATTTGCGTATATTTCTGAAGTTACGCTCTTTGAGTCAAATGAAAAACATATCGGGTTGCATGATCAATCACTATATGCAAATATTATTTGGTTGAGTTGTAATAATTAAACCCTCCTACAGTATCAATAGATAAACATTCAAAAGGTTGGTCAGTTGAGGGCATTTCTTGCAGGAATCCAAATCGTTTCTGTTTTTTTCTTTTTATTTAGCTGACAAGTATGACAATGTTTTACGAAATTTCCTATATCTTCACTAATAGGGGGTCAATAATATTGAGAGGTAATTAAATTTAGCATAATTTGAACTCCTGGATGACCGAAATTTTCATGGGTATTAGTTAACAATTTTAATCTTAAGTATTTAAGTACTACAATTTTACAAAAGTTCTTTTTCTTAATTACCATCATGTCATTAATTTCTTTATATTTTTTAACACACACATTGTCAATTTTCTGTTGTTGAATTATTTCATTCCTATCTAGTAAATACACACAGTGTTGGAAATGTTGAGAAACGGGATGTCTTGAAATCATATCCGCCTCAATGTTAGTAGAACCCTTCTGATATCTAATTTCATAGTCATACATGCTCAATTTAAGGGACCAGCGGAATAATCTACCTTTTAAATTTTTAACATGTTTTAACCAAACAAGTGCCTCATGATCAGTATGCATGACAAATTTTTGCCCATGGAGATAATAATGAAATTTGTCTAATTCGTCAACAATGGCTAAAGATTCCAATTCTGTGATTGCGTAATTCTTTTCATAATCTCTTACAGTTCTCGAATGGTATGATACAGGGTGAAGAATATTATTTTGATCTGGTTGCTTCAAAACAGCTCCAACAGCACTTTGGGAGGCATCAACATAGAGGTGACATGGTTTACTAGAATCGTATAACTGTAACACTGGTTTTAATATTAAGATTTCTTTCAACTCGTCAAAAGCTTGTTGACATGTTTCATCCCAATGCCACACAACATTCTTTTTCAGAAATCTATTAAGAGGAGCTCTAATTTTGGCGTAGTTGGGAATGAATCGGTGAAAAACATTTACACTACCGAGAACTCTTTGTAACTCTTTGGTATTATTAGGATTTTCCAATTTTTAAATAGTTTCAATATTATGATTATCAGGAATTACTCTACCATGTTTTACTTCATAACCTAGAAATTTTATCTGATCTTTAGAAAACACACATTTCCCTTGGTTTAATTTAATATTTTCTCTTTTAAACACTTCAAATAATATACTTAAATGTTCCAAATGTTCTTTCTCAGAATAAGAGTAGACAATTATGTCTTCGAAGTAGTTACATACAAATCAATTTGTTTTTGTTAAAATTCGCCTAATGGTTCTGTTAAAAATGTCTGGAGCATTTTTCAGTCCAAAGGGGAGCCTTAGCACTCGAATAACCCAAAGTTTGTACTGAAAGACAACATTTCAGTATCTGCGGGTGAATGGGAATATGCCAGAAACCAGATCTGAGGTCAAGGGTAGAAAAAAAAATTGACGTTACTCATTTATCTAATAAAGTATCAATTCTGGGCAAGGTTCTGCATCTGTTTTTGTAAGGGAATTCAATTTTCGATAATCAATGCACAATCTCGTTTTCTTACCCTCCTCACGTTTGAGTACCAAACACACATGTGAACTGTAAGGGCTGCAACTTTCCTTAATTATACCTGCTTTCAACAATTGATCAATTTGTGATTTAATTTCCTCCTCTTCCTTAGGGGAAGTTCTATATGGTCTTAAGGATACAGGCAAGTTAGATGTTAAGTTAATTCTTTGGGGTTCAATATTAATACAACCAACATCATATTTACTTTTGGAAAATACAGATGAATTGTTAATTAACAAGTTTTCTAAATTATTTTCTTTTCGATTAAGATTCTGAGAAACAACATTGTTTACAGAGACAACAGTTTAGTGTGGTATCATTTAGAATTATATTCTCATTATGATCTTCATAGTTATTTTGAACAAAATACTCAGGTTGAGGACTGGACTTATTTTGGCTGTTGAACAGTCCACCATGGAATTGAATATGGAGTGACATATTTTCTTTTGGCATATTACCTTCATAATTAATTATTACAGATTTTTGTTTTACCTTTAGGTTTTTACAATCAATATCGATTTCATAAATTTTACATTCATTTAAACCTAATATTACATAATCCAAGTTATTGTCAATTACATATAACACAATATCTCTGATAATTTGGCCAATTTTCATCTTAACCTTACAGATTTTGTTCATTACAATATGGCCTTGTGTTTGTACAACTTGTATACCTCTTGTTCTGGTTATTTTCAAATTTAACTGTCGAGCAGTTCTGGTGGATATCACTGACAGAGGTGCGCCACTGTCTATTTACACAGTCTACATATTTATTGTTTGACAAATAACCGGACACCTCTAATAGTCAGGAATTGGAAGTATTCTCTGAGGGTGGTTCAGATGCAAGGGGTGAAGTCCTCTCATTATCAGCTCTTTCCATTCTAAATGGGCAAATTTGATGCCAATGAAAAGCATTTGGAATACTTGTCTCTGTACGCATTCTACATGGAGTGGGAGACAAAGTGGGTGAGTTATCATAATTATGATGGCTAGAAAATCGGGTTATTGCTCCGATAGTTACGATTAGATGGTCTTCGGCATCGATAGAATTTATGAAGTCTCTGGTAAGTATTCTGCCTTGGGGCATAAGTTCTAACATCATTTGTGTATCTTGGTACATCTGATCTATTCCAAGTTTGGGAATCATTCCTAAAGTAATCATTTCTGTTTTGAATTTGGGGAGTTCTAACAAAGGGAGTTACATATCTGGACGAGTCATTACTAGGTTGTGAATTCTTTCTTATTTTTACCAGTCTGTGAGCTTGGTTAAGCCAAGCAATTGGGTCAGCAGGGGAATAATGGTCATTAATGATTTTAGTTCTCTGGGGAGGCCATCAGTTAAACCCTCCATGATCATTTCACTTCTTAAATTTAACTTTTTTCCGATTTCTAATTTTCTCCTGAAATATTTTGTAATATCATCATTGTTTTCATTAAATTTTAACCCTGCAAAATCACTAAAGGTAGTTAAGGTAGTGGTGAAAATATTCTCTTTTAACACAGTTACTAATTCTGTAAAATTATTAACTTGATAACAATTTTGAATATAAATGTTAAGTGCATTTCCTTTTACAAATCGTAAAAACATTTTTAGTTTCCAATCATTATCTTTGTTTCCTTCGATACATTTTTTGTTGAAGTAGGATAACCATGAATCTATATCTATAGTGCCATCTTCAAAGGGCACAATGTTAATGCATTCGAAACACTAAAAGAGTCATCACAATCAACATTTACTTTGGCAGTGATCATCGTTCTTCACTAATATTAGAAATTACAAAAAAATAATATAATAACTGACCTGCTTAAAGCACCCACTTTTGTGGCATAAAATAAAATACTAAATAAGAACTTTTTTAAGTGTAAAGCACTCTGATGGTGAACTTGAAAATTTGCTTATATGAAATTCTTTGATTTCCGAGCAGCGTTCAGCGTTCACCCGGAAATCGTAATTATCTTGAATATAAATTTGTTGACGGTGAAGGCGCACATTCAAAAACTTGAAGCACTCGTGGAGCCCTGGAGTTGAATCGGATGCTGTAGCACTGGTACTTTACACAAAGATGGCGTAGTCCGAGACGAACAATGGAGAGGTCAGGCGGAAAACAAAACTTGAAATCCAAACTGAAACGAACTGGAATAAGGGCATCTTTACTTGCTTCGATGTAGTCGACTTCTGTAGCAATTTCATGTTGTTGGGTGAGGAATGTTTTAGCTTTGGTCATTTCAAGCTGGTTAATTCAGGAACGCATGCGGGATTCGAAACCATAAGTCCTGTAGAACAAAGACCTCCTCACTTTCTCAAAATGCAGTCGTAATTTCCGTTGTATTTCTTAAAAGGTCACATCCTGTCGAGCTCTCTGAAATGTCCGATTGGACATCTCATGAAATAGGAGCATACATCGTGGCCGGAAAATAATAAAATCAGCTTCAGGAACAAACTAATTTATTAAACAGTAAAGCAGCACATCTTACTCGCTTCTCAGTCCAGCGTCTGCCGCAAAGAGCGCCAAAATAGAATTAGGTCAGAGATGTTGCCAGAATTGGCGGAGGAAGTTAGTATGTGGGAAGGCGAAGCGTTTACGCCAAGACAAGAAGGACGGGGGGGAGGACACCAGGGCAGAGATGGAGTACAGAATGGGCGATTAAAGGTAGTTAGTAATATTATCACACACACACACAC